>PVIH01000009.1:74973-189973 GCA_004025045.1 Sigmodon hispidus
AAAAAAAAAAAAAAAAAAAAAAAAAAAAAAAAAAAAAAAAAAAAAAAAAAAAAAAGCCTGTTGCTCTGGATAATAGAAAACCCATATAAGAACAAAAAAAGTCAACAGAAACAACAACAAATCAAAATTGATAAAGATTAGAAAGAGAACCTCCCCAAAGGTAGGGTTGGGGAAGTGTTTTGCTTTTGTTCCTAGAGGCAAAGAAAAGCTATGAAAACCATCAAGATTAATAAAACCTTGATTTGAACTGGAGAAACTTCATGAAAATCAGGATTGCTCATCCACCCATATTACAATTCTTTTTTGATAATTTTACATCATGCACCCCATCAAGCTCAGTTATCAGTCCTCTCAGTTTCATACACACTCTTTGACCTCTCCATTTACAAAAAAGCCCATTTATGCTGCTCATTTACTTACTGAAGAAAAACAGCAAGTTGGGGCAGGTTTTTGGTTGTGTCTTTACCAAAAACCAGAAATACTCATCTTCAAGAAGTTAAAACCCTAACCCTAACCTTGGATATCTAGATGTCTAAAGCAGAATCAAGGCTATCCAGAAAAATTTACAAGCAAAGGAATATTGGGCTTACTAGTACCAATATACAGTACATGGTAAAAGTCTTATTGCTTAACCTCTATACATCTTTATTTGTAAGAGAAGTTGCAGTCCCTGTTTAATTATAATTTAAAGCTGGCTTTAGAGCTGGAGTGTGGCTCTCTCCTCCAAACCCAAACATACTTGTTAAAGGAAAATGCAAAATCTCTGTATCATATCAGAAAAGCCACCTGATATGGGGCAGAAGAATAACTAAAAATAAGAAACTATTCTATTGTTACAAATCCTATGCTGAATAAATGCTTATATCAAAATCTATAAGATTATATATATATTAAAATTTTGTCATGATATTGAACATTGAATTGTCTATACTGAACATATAGAACATTATTAATTATAGAAAAAAGCTTTTATTTTGCTTCCTGTACATTGTATTTGGTTTTAGTCTCTTATCAGTTTTCTGCAGTCATCAATGACAATGCCTAATTGTGAACTTGAAGTATCCAAAAGGAAGATGGGGCCTCACAATGATGATTTCACATGGACTATGACAAAGCCACTAGGCTGACAACCAAAGATCAGATTTAGACTACAAATTGCTCAGGAATATTTTGAGGTGGCTAGATGAAATGGATCAGCTTCACAGACTGCTTTAGCCAGGATTTGAGACAATCTATGCACTTTCCTGTTATGCAGAGACTGAATAACAATTGATCCAGCTACTCAGGACTTGACAATTAACAAAACTTTTCTTTTCAGGATCCTCTAGTGATGCCATCATCCCCAGACAGCAGGAAGTAATTTTAAGAACACAGTGCCCTTTTTCAGGTGCCTTTCAGCCATCATCTTTAGCCATCAGAGAAATGCAAATCAAAATAACTTTGAGATACCACCTAACACCTGTTAGATTGGCTAAGATAAAAGGCACAGATGACAGCCTATGTTGGAGAGGATGCAGAGCAAGGGGAACACTCCTCCATTGTTGGTGGGAGTGTAAGCTTGTTCAGCCACTTTGGAATGCAATATGGCGGTTTCTCAGAAAATTGAGAATCAATCTCCCCAAAGACCCAGCAATACCACTTCTGAGTGTATACCCTAAAGATGCACAATCACATTCCAAAAGTATTAGCTCAACTATGTTCATAGCAGCATTATTTGTAATAGCAAGAACCTGGAAACAACCTAGATGTCCCTCAACTGAAGAATGGATTAACAAACTGTGGTACATCTACACAATGGAATACTACTCAGCAGTAAGAAAAAATGATATCCTAAAATTTGCAGGCAAATGGATGGACTTGGAGAATATCCTCCTGAGCGAGGTATCACAAACTCAGATAGATAAGCAGGGGATGTACTCACTCATTAGTGGTCTCTAAACAAACAAACAAGAAAAAAAGCCAAGCATGCCCAAGCTGCAATCCACAACCACTGAATAGCTTGGGATCAGAAACACCCTGGACTGACCCTTTGGATCCCACTCCAACTATAGGAACACCTGACTCAGTCTTGAGGAAGGGGGGACAAAGCTGGATTTGCCAGGAGTGGAGACTGATCTAAGCATTATTGGGTCAGTGGGACCATAGGACTGTCTGCTCCCTGCCCAGGGAGGGGATGGGGAGTTGTGGAGAAGAAAAAATGACCTGATGTGGCGGGAGGGGGAAGGGACCTTTAATAAGGGTACACAGGGATGAAAAAGAGAAAATTCAGAGGGAAAGCTCAACACAAAGTAAATATATGTGTAGCAATCTTATTTGCATTGTCACCCTTGATAAGTCATGCTTATGATTTTTATCTTCTTTATAGTTATTGTTAACTTATCAGCATTTTAAATTAATTTTACTGGTTTCTTGATAAATAGAAAATAAATTAAAAAAAAAAAGAACACAGTGCCCACATTCTCAAGAGGTAGAGTAGGTGATTTTGGGATAAGTCATCCAATGGCTTATGGATGATTGCCATTGTTTAGGGCAATTGGTTAAAAATCGTTATTGGTTATGGTTAGAGAAAAGCTAAGCAAGAGAGATTAGATTCAGGGTTCTTGTTTTAAAAAAAAGAAAAAAAGGGGATACAGATATAGTTGATATAAGGGTAGATTATTGAATCGACTTTTAAAAAGCAATTACTAACTTTACATATTTTACATTGGATTGGATTTTTTGTATAGTGTATACAAATCATGTATACTGATGTAAAGTTGAGATTAATTTTGTTACTGTACATATATCTTTTATGCTTATTCAAGGTATTATACAGATCATCTAACGATGTAATACAAATTGCTAGTCCACGAAAGTTATTATTACTAATTACAATGTAAAGAAATGCAAGTTTGTAGTTACACATTGTAATCAAATTTATAGTCATATTAGATATGTTTTCAAGATTAAACAGACATATTTTAGATGAAAAGGTCTTCTTCAAACACTTCAGAGATCTATAGAATATGGCATTTAAGGTGTTTTCATAACATAGGTTCTTATTATTTTTAAGATAATGGGACATCTACTTCTGGCAGCACCAATCTGCTTCAGAGAAGTTTATGGACATCAAAGAAACTCCTCCATGTAGAGTTGACCTTCTCTGTGACAAACATTAGCCACTGGGCAAGAAAGTACTCTTGCCTGGACTGCTGACAGTATAAGGTATAAAACTAACAAACAAGAGACACACACAGAAAAGAATTATTGAACCTTACACCAAACAAGGTAGAAAGGTCTTTGAGAATATCCTGCTTCACAGAGAAGTCTGTCAGACATGCTAGGCCTGTAGGCCAAAGCTGGATGCTTCAATGATACAGAAGAACCTTGGGTGACTGTTCAGGTAGCCAGTGGTTTAATTTCTTAAATTTTTTGAAGTTGCTTGCTTTATTTACTTTATATTATGTCCTTCTTAGGTCTCTGAGAGAGTTGAAGATGAGATAGTTATAGTTTTCTAGTGTTATTTTTAGAAAATGAACTTACTTAGAAGATAAGTATATAAGTTTGAGAGATTTCAAAATATAATTTTTATGAGTAATAAAAGTTAAATAGAAAGTGAAAAAGGTACAATCCTTTGGACTCACCAAAAAAAGATATTTGGAAAATATCTGGCAATATTTTATTTGAATTTGTCGATTCTTAATAGACTGGACATTACTCATATACTTATTGTTTGTATATATTACATATAATTATTGTATATGGTTCTTATTTTAGTTATAACCTCTCTTATTTTTGACACAAAGGGAATATGTGGTAATATATTATATATTTAATAAAACCAGTCTGAAATATCAGAGAATAGATCAACCCACAGTCAAGCCAGGAGGGTCAGAGAGTGGTAACTCATGCCCTTAATCCCAGCATGGGAAAGACAGGGAGTGGCAGCCTATGCTTTTAATCTCATAACTTCAGAGACAGAGATCTTTCTGTGTTTCTGAGGGTTCAAGGTCTAATTAACAAATAGTAGTAGCTCACACCTTTAATCTTAACTCTAGAATATGATACATAGTTGAACCTGGAAGTGAAACAACTGGGCAAAGAAGGTATTTAATGCAGGTGTAGAAAGACAGAGATTTATTCTGTAGAAGCGACAAGCCAGGCTGAGGACTTTGGAAGATAGCTGGGTGAGAATCAACTGTGGTCTGCTTATCTCTTTGATATTCCAGCCTTTTCCCCAATATGTGGCTTTGAGTTTTCATTTAATAGCAACTAGAATTAATGTTACAGTACATGAAAACATGTAACACAGAGAAAAATAGGAAATTATACATGAACTTCAAGTGAAGAGGGAGGATTTAACCAAATGTAAATGACAAACTGAGCCACTGGGGGAAGCTTTAACAAATTTTACAGAATAAACTACACAATGTTCTCTGACCAAAATGTGTTCCCAATTGAAATCAGTAATAGAAGTGCAACAGAAATTTTTCAAATGGTTGGGAGATATGACAGTTCTGGACAAATTAGGAGTAAAAGCTGAGAGAGAGAAAGAGAAGGAGGGAGGGAGGGAGAGAGGGAGAACACTAACTGAAAGAGCAATGCATAGTACAACTAAAATTACGCCGACACAGAGGTTTATTATTATAATTGATTTTGAAGTTGGACAACTGGAGCGCAGCACAAAGTCAAGTCTAGTGCTATTATGAATGTTCTTGAGATTTTAAATTCTCACTTCAATGAAATAAAAGATAAATCAAATCCAGCAACTCATTGAATATAGGATTAAACAGGGTTTCTTCCAGGTATAGAGTGTTTAATATTTGAAAATACATCAGTGTAGTTAACCACATTAAAAGGCTAATGAGAAGTCCCATGACTATACAGGAATATGAGAAGCCTCTAACAAACCCAACACTCTTTCAATAATAGAAGACAGATATATAGTGATCAACACCAGATCTTTGTTGTTTATGTCTAGGTAGACTTTGCAGTGTTATTCCTTTTTTTCTTTTTTTTCCTTTATTTATTTTGTATTTATCAGCATTAAGAAATAGGAACATTTTTAAATTAATAAAAATTAGTAATCAACTTTGTAGCAGGAGTAGGGCTATTTTGATATTTATACAGTTTAATATTTTAGAGAGGTCGGAATTTCTCATGTATATTAAACAAAGCACTGTAATCACTAAGTATATTTGAAATTTGTTAATATTTTTGAGGTAAAAATGGGAGATATATTTTTTCTTCATTCAGATAAAGAATGCCTACAAAGTTACTTATAGCTAGCATCACACGTAATGATGAAATACTGAATTACTTTACTCTGAAATGAGGAACAAGAAGGGTAGAAATGTGTATGGGTGCCATTCTGTTTCCACATTTTTGCAGGAATTTTAGCCACTACTAAAAGGGAAACAGAAAAAAGATGAACAAATAATGTTCTACATACTTCATATAACACTTGTCCACTGTGATACGTGATGTCTAGCTATCTCTCTTCTGGGTATATTATATGCAATCAAACTAGCCTCCTGTCTAGATATGAACTTATTATAAATGTGGTGTTGTATTCAATGAAACTATTCTAATCCAAGAAATACTGAATCCTATTACTGTAATAAAATGAATGGCACTAGAACATATCATGTAAAAGTACCACAGCACAGCAAACTGAGCACTGAATATGAGGCATTACTCATTAGTCTTAGAAATGGCAGGGGTGGCAGAGAGAAGAAATCAATCTGTAGCTAGATAGAAGTACCAAGTTCTAGTCATCTATTGCAGAGTGAGGTGACAGAGTTCACATTAACCTATTAAGCCTTGTGTGAGTAACTAGGAGAAAGGGTCTAAATATGTAAGATTATATAAATGTTAGCATCCTGATTTGAACTGCACATCTTGTATGCAGTCATTGAAACATTAAACTCTAATTCATAAATGTATATATAATTATGTTAATTAAATTAAAAGACAGAGAAGATAATTATTCCAATTCAATCTTTACCCACTGCATACATGTAGCAAATTATCATGATGTATCCCATAAATACATATGATTAAAATATCAATCAACAGAAACACAGAAGCACTATCTATGCAAGATCTATTTTTCAACCTCTGCGCCCCTAAGTTTTCAGATTTTCTCATGACATGCACTATTTTAGCATTTATAAAAACCTTCCTCCCACACATTTTGAGATGGACTTTGTGAGATTCTGGGAGCTATCTTAAGACATTTATTCACAGTGTTTTTTGTTCATGTCTCTGAGGTCACAGAATTTATAACTCATCCCTTCAACTGTCCCTTTCTATATTGCGTTTTCAATCCAAACACTGAATTCAATTGTTTCCTGTAAAGTTACTGTGGGGAGAAAAACCTTCAAAGTATCTCTTATGATACACTCTTGCCAAATAATTACAACTGCCCAAGGGATTTCTTTCCCAGAAACCAACTGTAAATTACATAGCATACATGTATAATCATAACTTTCTGGGGCTCCTCCACCACACTGATGCTAGCAAAAACAATTGGCCCTTACCCTCAGGTTTCAGGACCTCTCCCCATGGCTCTGCTTTCAAGCCCTATGCAGGTCAGAGGCTTTTCTGCCCCTTCCTACCCTTCTCAAACTGCCATGATAAAAGCAACTGGATACCAAGCACAAACTAAACCTATCTGATTACTTTTCTACTTTTTAAACATATAGTTCATAGTCATTTCATATTTTAATTTTTGGAATGAAATTTCTATATCTATCACAAACACTTATTTTATTAAATTATAAATAGGAAAGTAAGTGAATCTATTATAACTTCTCAATTTTTGGAAAACTTGTCTTTTAAAAATGTATTTTCTTTACATAGATGTGAAAACGGACCTTGAATACAACTTGTTATTATAAATCCAGACTCACATAGAAACACTGAATCATTTAGAGTATTCTATTTAAGAGAGAAATATCAAAGAAAATAGATGGGAAATAAAACTATTCAAGTCTATGTTTAAGGGGGAGCCACAGTCCTATTTCAATGTGAACTGATGCATACATACCATGGGCCTGGTTCTGCCTGGGGTGGTGTGCACACTGCTCTGACTGGTGATGTTCTACCAGAAACATCTGTTAGCCCTTTGGGCACAAAACAACTACCCACAAAAAGCAAAAATCACCCAAGTCTTATTATACTTGGCTTTTAGATGAAGAGGCTATGAATAACAATTCCATTAGGAGAACGGGCTTAAACAGCACCATCATGGAATGTGAACCATTATAAATTTGACAGAATCACCACAGTGGCATTTTCAAGACTAGATATTGTTTAATAAAAAAACTAAGTCACTGAAAAACAGTCTTTTTATTGCAAATTTCAGTTTTAGTGCTGTATGGAATCAACATTGACCATATTTGTATATATTTCTTTTTTATATATATTGTATTTTTTATAGCTATCACTTGAGAACTAACCATTTTCTTACAGAAACAGATATTTTCAACTTCAAATACCAGTTTCTAAGTTTAAATGTTAATTTATTCATGGCTTTCTGTATGTCTTGATTAGAAGTGTCCCTGTAGAAATAATTTCATTGGTTTTATGTTTTTGCTGTAAAATATTATCATGATGACATTCTGACTTACCAAGGTAAACACCACAGCATGCTGTGTGCTGTTCTTTTATGCTCATGAGTTAAATAATATACTTTGGAGCTTGCACATGATATATTCTATGTATTTTATAATTTTAGTAATGACACTATGGTAAAATAAATATTACTAAATAAATAGGATCAGAACCTATTAATAAAAATCAAGAGAGATAACACCCACCCCACCAAAAAAAAAAATTCTTTACTGCTGGAAGTCTCCAAGCTAGCTTGTTAGCCATTCTTGCTTGGGCCGACACACGTGCTTACTTCTAAACAACTTAGTATCTCTCAGAGATACCTTATACCACTTTTAGTTTCCATGAACCACTCATCTCTTCCTCCCAGATAGAATTTTCAAATGTTCAGTTTCCATCTTCTACCAACCAAATGCCGACTTGTCTTTAAGAATTAATATAACGGTATATAGAACTTTATGGAGTAGGGTCAGACTATGTTCCTGTGCATGAAGTGGCATCTTTTGTTCCTTACAGAGGAACACCTAACCCAACCTTGATAATGGGATGAGGGATTTGGACCCACCTCAATTGAATATGCCAGAACTGATCCACCTTGGGACTCCTTACCCTCCTTGGGGAGTGAAAGGGAGGATGGGAGTGGGAGATCCTGAGGAAGGACTGGGGGGTACTGGGAAGAGGAAGGGAGGGCAGTGGTATACATGGAAAAAAAACTTTATAAATAAATAAAAATGGAAAAAAGAATTAGTATGTCACTGTCTTTAAGCAACTTTTCCAACAATTCTGATTTAGAGTTAATTTAACTCTTTGCATTGAGCTCTGGTTATTTCCTTATATGCTTCTAAGTTCATCAACATGGGAAGAAATTATACACAGGCCCCATTTTAGCCCAGTGAGAACATGATGGAGTGTGTGCATGGAAAATTGTAGTTTCTTGGTAATGCTAATGATTTCTAAAGGTGGAATCATGCTATATATCAAAAACAGGTTGTTTTTTCTGGTGCTTATATTTGGGCAAATTACACTTCAAGCAACTATACCCAGTCGAGTACTAGGATTCATCAACTCTATATTATTTCCATCAACAAAGGCTCTAATTTTAGTAACTAAATTGTGCTCATCATATGTGTCATTGAAATTTTCATCCACATAACACTGTTTCAGCTGGGCTACTGTAGACTGACCTCATCCTTGTCTTCAGGATGCTTGTTCCTCTATATATAGTCAAGTGGTGCTTAGCAAAATATAATCTGCTCAGGCCATGTTGTTCTCCTTCCTTCTCCTTACTTCTCATCCCTGTCCCTTTTCCAGTATAACCATGTTCAATGATGTTTAATGCATAGCCTCTTCTGACCACCATTCCTCATTTCACACCACACTTTATGGTCTGCCTGCAGCATTCAAATCTTTGCATCTTCTAGATTCAACACATTCGCTGTCATAAAGGATATTGACACTACATATGGTGTACATGAAGTGTCTTCCCCCCTGTCACAACCTAGCTGAAGATATCAAGTTATATGCATGTGAATTTCGGAAATGCAGATGCTTCAGTTACAGAATGGTTAGCAATCCAGAATCCAGTATAAGACAGAAATAGTGTGAGTTAAAAATGCCTTTAGTATACCTTAGTCTTCAAATCATTATGGTTGAGCTATACGGGGCATTGGAGAGTAGAGGTGGGTTACCCGTAGGATTGTATGACTAAATGAGAATTGAAGCTCCTTAGAATTCCCAGCATCCCAACAGGAAGTGCATCATATATATTACTACACATCCTAGGAAAATATCAAAACTTAAAATATGTTAGTTTTTATCAAAACTATAGGACTTTCATTTCATAAAGCTTAAGCATGCACTGACTAATTGGATACAATCAAGTAAGGTTAAGGTAGAACATAGATCAGTAAGCCTTGTATCCTTGTATTATTTTCCTTACTTTCTGAAAGTGTGTGGTGTGTGTGTGTGTGTGTGTGTGTGTGCATGTACCATAGGGCAAGTGTGGATTTTAGATGACAACTTATATGAGTCAGTTTTCTCCTATCATGTGAGCTTGGGGGATCTAACTTGAACTGGTAGGCTTGGTGGCAAATTCCTTTATACAGAGCCATCTCTTCAGTCATAAATTGTTCATAGAACTACTCAGTAGTACTTTACATTTAAAAAAATCTGTTATACATTTAAACCACTTACAGGAATGAGAGATATAGCTACAAAATATATCAACTCTTTCTATGAATGTATAAATATGTAAAACATAACACATACATACACTATGAATATGTAAGAATATTTAGAAACATACCAAAACTATATTTCTGTTACAATTGGGTCTCATTATTTCCTGTGAGATTTTAATTTGTTGGTCATAGAACTTTGAAAATGATCCTTTACATTTTTATGATGACTTAGGCTATTAAAATACTTTAATTTATGTGCATGCTTGTGTGTTGGTATGGTACCTTCTGAGGTCAGAAAAGGCTTAGGATCACCTGAATTAGAGAAGTTACACACTCTTGTGCACTGAGTACAGGGTATCAACCTCTGGTCCTTTCTAAGAGCAAGAGGTGATTTAATCACTGAGCCATCTTTACAGCCATTGTGGTAATTTGTGGATTTTGATGTAAGGTTAGCTAAATTTAATAGACAGATTGCATTAACTCTGAAAGGCCCCTTTTTCTCACCTTCACAATGAATATAATCAGTACAGTGTAGCTACAACCAACATTTGCAATGGGAGCATTTAAGATGCTTAAACTTATATACATGAACCAAGCTTAACAATAGCAGCTCTTCTCATTTAACTGATTGTTCCAAAAACTTCATAAATTCTTTGTCTTCACTTTGCACTAAACAACACAAAAACATTCAACTAACTTAGGTGATGGACAAATGCCTACATAGATATGACTCTGCCCAAGGAAAGAATGTTTAATGCATACATATGCTTACATGACTATATACCACATAAAATTATAAGTGTAATGAATAGGAATTAGCAAAGGAGCAATGTGTTTGGAAGATTTTGGAATGGGGGTGTCAAGGTAGAACTCTCATGAACATCCCTGGATAGTATTCTAACCCAAGAAAGCTACCATGACATCTCTGTTCCATGTCCCACCATCATCAGGAGCATTTAAACAGCCATATTAACTGTGCATATGTACATATACTCCAAGGCCAGGATACTCATTTATTTAGTATAAGAAATTGTTCCTTAAACTACATGTTTGTCTCCAGAGTTCTTAATAGTTTTTCCCTTTTCAAACTGAAGATATAAATCAAAATAACATGCTTCACAAACAACCAGGACTCTATAACTCCCCCTCCTATTGATTGCTCAAGTTTATTTGCCAATACTTTCTCCACTCATTGTATCAAGCTGCCCTTTTTCATCCTGCTGTGGTGAGGCTTCTCTGTGCCTCTATTGGTCAGTGCATCCAAAAGCCATCAAGATGCCACAGGACATGTGACCAGCCCCATTGCTAAGATCATTGAGGCTCCATTACCCTGACACTTCGTCAGTTGCAACTCAGGTTTTACTATAACTTGGTATAGTTTCTAGAAAGACTCTACTGGTAATTCCTTAAAGCTATAGGTTTCTTAAAGTGTAGGAAATGGTTATAGGCAAAGACAATTTTCTCAGGAGACTTGGCAATTTTACTTTTAAGTGACAGACACTGAATGTATGGTTCCAAGTAATTTTCCCTGCCAATCTCTAACAAAATACTCAATAAAATTCTATACCTTCCAAAAATTTAAAAGACATATAGCTTAGTAGTTATAACATATACTGATCTAATACAAGTATTAAGCCCTTAAAAATCTACTAAGGTTATTCCTATTGTGCTTAATAAAAACAGAAATTGATTTTTCAAGTTTCAGTATATAAAAAGTGTGGCATAATAAACTCCTTTATTAAATAATTGGAAATGCCCACTATGTTAAATCCCAAAGCAAAATTTAAACCAGCAACCATGTAAGATTGAAGTCCCTAAATGAATATTATTTTATAAACTTCCCATTTTCTGACAGCTCTTATCTCAAAATGCTGGCTTTCAAATAAATAATGATTGATATATATATATATATATATATATATATCACTAAAACTATTTTGGATATTTTTGTGCTTAGGATGTTAGATCTCTTCTCTTCATGTGGTTGGCCCTTCCTAGTAATGTCATTGCCCAAAGATTTAATCATTTAAAGCCATTTAAAAATGTTTTGGGGAAATTAATATTCTGATTTTTAATTTCTGTATGTTTTTCAATTTATTCATGGTATATATGTGTATGTTCCATGGAATGCTCCTGATGGCCAGAAGGCTAGTTGTATGTGGTCACAGGATAAATCTCAGGACATAGTTCTCTCCCTTCATTATGTGGGGTACTGGAGATTGAATCGACATCATCCAATTTGGAGACAAGGACCATCTCCATTGCTCAATATTCTAATTTTGTCAGTGAGAAGTGGATACTAAGCAAACATAGATTATGGGAACAAAACACCAAGGAAAAGCCACAGAAAGGGAAAAGAGAAGGATCTTGGGTAAAAACTGACATAGAAGCTTGCAGACTCCAAAGGCTTTATGAACTCACATGACCTGGCAGCACAGGGCAGCCAGTGTTTGAGACCTGCCTTTGTGCTACAGAGAGCCACTGTGATGGAGCGGAAGGCCTCACTACAAGTGCTGCTTGGAGAGGCAAGTTCACACTGTTCCATTCCTTGCAGCTCCCAGAAAGCAATCCCATCCTGTCCCATTCAACATCTATCTACCTATAGATGGTCTGGTGTGACAAGTTCACTGAAAAATTTACCTAGTGAGATTTGAAGTGGTTAGTATCTCAGGAGCCTACTGAAGAGGTTCAGAGACTAGGCATACCTGCATAAATGAAAACAGTGATGAGGCCATAAGAACGAATAGTTGTGGGTGGTCCAGGACAGTTGGACTCTTCCTACCCAGTGGCGTTTGCCATGCCCTTTAGGTGGGCTTTCTACAGGAGCCTGGAATTCAGATCTACAGTTCAGTTCAATGCCAGCTTTTCCTGGGGTCTGCTAAAGAGTCTGTCCCAGTAATCTCAACCTGAGGACACATTTGGTTTTCTTAGCTATAATGGGGAAAGAGCTATTCCAGGCAGCTCTTACTCCAAGCTGGTCCCACTGATTCACTATAAAACAACAGATAAAAGAGAAGGACTGAGTATTCATTATTCTATTATTCTTTGATTTCTACAAGGGGTGCTTAGACCAAGAGGACAACCATGTTCAGGGAAACAGAGGTCAGTATCCATTCTTGTGTGAACAACCATTCTGGCAATAGCATTAATCCCTCTGATTTATTTTGACATTTATATTTACATACACACACACATGCACACACACAAACACAAGTACATATACACACACACTAATTTATTTTTTGACTGGGGTGTGTGTGTGTGTGTGACATTTTTGTTTTTTCCTTTTTCTTTTTTGTTTTATTCTCTTATAGATGGTACTTCGTTGACAACATATTTTTTATTTTTGAGAGGATATAATTGTGTCATTTACAAAAAAAAGGAATAGATAAGCATTCCATCCTTTTTGTTGTATGTAGAATATAGAAACAAACCAAAAGACAAGAAGTCAGAAGGAGTCTTAGGAAAAAATGAAGGCATGTGGGAAGATGGCTCTGTGGATAAATAAGAGAGATTGCTGTGCAAGTGTAAGGCTCCCTGTTCAAATCCCCGGCTCCTACATAAAATGTTAGCCATGCTACTAGTGTACTGTCAGGAGTTGAGACATGAGATTTAATAACACAGGCTTGCTGGCTTAGTCCAGCTCCAGGCTCAGCTAGAGACACTGTCTTAGAGACTATGATGGAGAGAGGGACAGACTTTCTCTGCCTTTCATGTACTCACACACCAGAGCTAGGAATGTCTTCATGTATGCTGTCAATATCATTCTTTAAATAAAAGAAATGTTTTGGCCATGGCAGGCACTGTAGGTAGACAGGGAAATCAAAGTGTAGGTAGAAAGAGGGTGGAATTGAGAGAGATCAATCCAGCTGCTGAAGAACCAACATGTAATGAAACAGGTAAGCCATGGGCCACGTGGCAGAAGAGATTAATAGAAATGGGTTGAATTAAGAAGAGCTAGCTAGCAATGTGTCAGAGACATAGGCCAAACAGGATGAAGTTAATATAAGCGTCTGAGTTATTTTTGGGGTACCTACACAGCTGAGGGTGGGTCTGGACCTCTGACCCAACAAGACCAGAAACATCCAGCAGTAGGCAGCTAGGTCTGTGGGTCTGGACCCTCAACTGGTGGGGGTCAGAAACCACAAAAGATACACACCACACACACTAGAACCATAGTTAATAGGAAACAAGGATGTTCAGGACATATTGTATGCATACATGGAAATATTACAATGAAAACCAGTGTTTCGTCTAGTTTAGTTTGTGTATAGTAACAAAAGGACATGTGGGTAATGAAGGAGGAGATAAAGCTAATTACTTTTTAGGTTTTCAATGTCAATAAGTGAATAAAAATATAATTGACAGTGAAAGTGTAAGGCCCTAAGAGAAGCTCTAAGGCACCGAAGTTCACTGAGATGTATGGATTTGGGAATGGACAAGTGCCTAATCAGCTTTGTTAATTCAGCTGTGTGATATTTTTCTTTGTGAGTTAATTAGGGTAGAGTGATTTTATTTTAAAAATGTAATAGCTGGCACAGTGGCACATGCCTGTAGTCTCAGCACTTAGAAAATGTACGCAGGAAGATGGTAATTTGCAGCCAGTTTGGGCAACACTTTAGTGTTCACACCAGACAGAGTCGACCAAGAGGGTGTCTCAAAGAAAGTAAAATTGTTAAAGTCAGAAAGTAAACAAACAAACTGATAAACCAGAAACGATAAATATCCCATAGTAGACAAAGAGTTAAACACAAGCAGCCTCACTAAGTCATCAGCACTGGAAGGTGGATGCTCTTTACAGGAGCTGAGATTCTGTTCCCAGCACCTACATGGTAACTCACAACCCCCATGACTCCAGTTCTAGGAGATCTGATACCCACATCTGGCCTCCTCTGGCATTATATACATAAAAGTGCACTTAAACAAATACAGGCAAAACAGTCAGACACACAAAATATAACAAATAAATATGGTAAACCACCAGGATGTTAACCTTTCAAAACAAAAGTTTACCTAACCCAGGCAATGATTTCCTCTGTAACTTTCAGAGAAAGGACAATGCCAATTTCAGTGATGCCCTGGCAAAGCCAACCCCCAGGACTGTCGTTCAGACCAGCTGCTTCTTTGCACTTGGAACTTACTTCTTAAAGCTTTCATGTAATTCATCTGCAAAGCCCCACCCATTTTCCCAGACCAGGCAAAACAAAGGTAACCAGAAAAATCATCTCCATCATTGTAGAAACCAAAATCTGCCCTAAGCAGACAGATGCTTTTTAATTGTCTTCAAAGTACCTTTATCTAGAAGTTTCTAATTCCTCATTTTAAAATTAGAGCCTCATTTGGTTGCACCAATTGTTAGGATAGGCAATTTCTATACACAGAATAAACAATTCCCTGTCCATTAACTACTGAACTGCTATGTGGTAAGGACTGCCAAGATGAACCTCAGCTGTTACTATAGGGCCTGATGTTGAGTGCTATTCACCCTTTGCATATATCCCAATGCAAATGTATGTATGTATACACACACACGTGTCATTTATATGCATACAAATATAAAAATATAATACATATATTTTTTCTTTGTGGTCTGCTACTGCACTGTTACGTATAACTGAATGATTCTCAATTGCTTCTCAATACAATCAGTTAATATTTATTTAAAAAAGGAAATTACTAGATAGCAAACAACTCTAGGAGATAAATGGGGCTGAGGGCACAGAGTGAGGAGCTGAGAGCTTCTACCCCTGGACAAGCCTAAACAAAGAAAGTGAGTCACGAGAGTCCAGGGTCTCCCCAAAGCTAGCCACGCCCCAACGAGATTTAACTTCTTGATGTCACAAGCGTTTACTTGGGTAAATTCTGATTTCCCACTACAGTTATGCAAAGTATGAAATTTTCAACACATAATCAGAAAAAACAAATATGTATATACTACATTCTCAAATTATCAAGGATATCACATCAAAGTAATAATGTAAACCAAATTAAGAATTTTCAAAGTCCTCTGAAAAATATTTTCATATCTGACTCAGGGCTAGATAGGTTTGTGTGTATATATACATATATATATGTGAATATATGCATATACATTTTCTGCTTGCTTTCTTTATATATAGGCACATATAACTATATACTGTGTGTATGTATATAAACATAAACAAAAACAATTTTTATAAAATGAACAAGGCTAAAAGTGTCCTCTAATGCGACAAGAAATTTGCTGGTCCCTGGGTGCTCAGATGAGAAAGCACATCCTGTGAAATGAAGCACACTCAACCTCTGGTCTGAAAAGCAAGAGTGTGTTTGGCAGCACTTAGGCATCAGAAGCCCGGAAGAACCAAAAAATTCTTCTCTCTTCTAAACACTGTAAATGGCATACATCTCACAGCTATCTCAGCATCTGACGGCCTCTAAGTTTCTTCCAAACTGTGGTTGACAACTACTGTGATAATATAACACCTTCCGAGTGCCTCAAGAGCAGAGTTCACTAGTTCTAAGGTCACTGATTTAACGCAACAGCCAAGCTTCGTTCACATCATCAGACACTATCTGAGAAAGACAGCTGTAGAAACCACACAAGGATTTAAATGCTGTCACAGCTAGGGAGATCAGTGCTGGACTCCAAAAGAGTTAGCATCTAAACATAAAATGCAGTGACCAAATAAAACAGAAATTCTCTGGACATGTGATTAGTGCCCATGGCATCATTACCATTCATCTGTGTGGCTGAGATTTTTACAGCAGCATAAGGGGGAGAAGCCACTAACACACCAGGAGATACAGCATGAGGTCATTGAAGTATCTGTCTTCCTTTGCTGTCATTTACATATACCCCACATTCAGACACAGCTTCAGCTTCTCTGAAAAGGTGCCATTTGAAGGGGAGACAGGATGACAGATCTTCGTGTTTAACCAAATGTTAAATATTTTTTATTTTACTCACCTGCACACTGAGATGAATCCATTTCTTCATAAGAATTCTCCCTGGTATCATTACTTTTATTGGAGGCTGCAAACCATTTACTGTGCGATAATAAAACATGGTTCCTTTCTCAGATATTGTAACTTTGAACACAATCTGCCCATCCACTGTCTTTTCTATCACACACCTAAGGAAGCAACCAGAAAAGACAGAAAAGGTCAGCATTCAACCAAAACTACATGCAGGTACTGTCATGGTCACGTGACCCTGACCTCCAAGATAGGCTTTCAGCAAATACCAGAGCCTTACTATATCCTAGAAATCTTAATGCCAACAGAAATCATTTTATTTCAGTAAAAAAAAAAATAGAATTCGTATTTACAGTCTAATTCCCAAAGCCTCAACATCCTTCATTAGAGATTCATGATGGAATGTAAAGTCATAGCATCCTACTGGAAAACTAACATTTAGGCTACTGGCTCATTAGTTCCCTGGCTATCCTTTTTATAGGAAGTGGTAGGACATCCCATATCCTACATGGGTACTGAGTCACCAGGGCAAATCTTTCTTCTCTTAATGTTAAGTGAATGTGGAGTCCATGGACGGCTCGAAATTATTAGCCCTGGAGTCAAATTGTTCTATTTGAATCCCACCATGAAACAGAGAATGAAGAACTACTGTCTGTTTCTTCTTATACTGGCCAAAAGTCAAAAGCAATGTGTACAAGATGGCTGCTTGCCTCTTCCATGGTCAGAACTCCAGCTCAAACATTGATATCACACAATATGCTTGGATGGAAATCTTCTAAAATCAAGTAGCATTACGATGACATGGTGTTTTAAACCCTTTTAGGAGGGCTCCAGGGTTTAAAACAGACTTACTTTACTTCAGAGAATGAATGGATTTTGCTACCTAGCCCAGGCTGGTATGGATCTTGTAGTCTCTCCATCCCAGCTTCCTCAGTGCTGAGGTGATGGGTATATGCCACCATGCTGGGCAGGAATTTATTATAAAGGATCAGTTCTCTCCTGATCACCTGGTATGCATTTTGGAGCCCAAGAGTATTCTGTTACCTGACGCCGTCTATTTAGGCCAGGCATCTCCATGGGCACCCATGATCACAAAACCGTCTTCTCAGCTCAACAAAGTATAATCCATTATTTCTGCTCACTAACCATTCTTTACCAGGCTGCCATACTGATAGGAAAAAGAATCCATCCATTTGGGCATTGGTATTCTAAGGATATGGAAATGTATAGAATACTACAGACTTCTTACCTGCAGGAACATCTCAGAGGCAAAAGTACAATTGGGCCACCCAAGAATTACTGCCAAAAATATTTCAAAATTATCCTTAAAGGGAGGATTTTAAAAACTTCACTTGAGTTTTACCTATTTGTCCTGAGTTGGGAAATAGATTAAGATTCTATAGAGTGAGGATTTCTCTTTTATTGACAGTAATTTCTATCTCTTCCTGTGTTTGATAAGATATGAAGTAAAGTATCTTTTTAATTTTGGCAAATAATTTTAGATAAAAACTTTTTAAAAATGCATACATACTACTGCAGGCTACTTTTAACCCTGCAGTAGGTGATTATTTGTAATTTACTGACATAAAAATTCTGCCTCTATCCTACATCTCTGGGCCTTAGTCTAATAGTTCTTCTTTGTTCATTTGTCTTGAGTATAAAATCTACAAGTGAGAATTCAATCATTACACAGGAATGTATTTACCAAATGCAGACTTATTTCCCCAAGCTTGCTGAAAATGCTTTTCTTAATATGTTATTGATTATCTCCCTTGCTATTTTGTTTGCTTGTAAACACTCTAGCTTTGGTAGATAATAAATGTGAGACGAAGGCAGGTAGTAAAATATTTAGGAACTGGATTTATTCTGCTCCTGAATACACAATAATTGGATAATCCATGTTTTGTTTGTTTTACTTATCTAGTGCAAACACCCCCCAAATTTCCCCAATTCCCTTAGGTATTTTTTGCTTCAAGAATGAAAATGACCTTGATACAAGCACTGGACCCTTCAAATTATAAAACTCACATCACCATCTCTGTGAACTCCCCCTGTATCTTATCTCCAAAATGATGCCAATAGAAAATACATGTGGTATAGAGATATCTCTGTAAGCCTGAGAAAAATGTTTTAAAATATGAATGCTGATGACATAACAAATAGCTTGAATTTCCTGGAATTTCCAACAGTAAAACAACAAAGTCTTTTTCAGAAAAACAGTGGAATCACGGAAAATGGATGGTGACTATTTCCGCTTCAAATTTTGAACAAAAGTAAATAGCATGGACTTTCCCTTGACAGATAAAATGTAAACACCTCACACATCTAAGTCTCATTTGTTTGTAAGATGGTCAAGATTTTCCTGGTTGTTTTCTAAGTTTTGTGATGCATGCCCAACCCAGTTCCACAAAGCAGACATCACAATGGCAAGAACCCAACACTGTACTGGGAGACAAAAGATGAGGTAACTAGAAATATTTTATGCAGGATGAACATGCCAAAGAACAAATTGAATATTAAGAATATAAAGATTAGTGGGAGCAGGAAAGATTACTCAGGGGTTTAGACCACTTGCTGCTATTGTAGATTTGGGTTCAGTTCCTAGCACCCATGTCAGGAAGCTTATAACTACCTATAATAGCAGCTCCAGAGATCCCAATGCCCTTTCTGGCCTCTACAGACATTTGGACTACACTTACATGCACGTACACATAAGTACATGCATACTAACATTTAAAAAGTAAATTATATGAAGATCAGCCAGAAATGTTGCTTAAGCTTCTAGCCTGTCTTTCTATAATTTTAAGTGACTTGTGTTAAATGGCATTGTGAGAAAAGACTGCAGAAGGAAAAGCTCTGGTCACACAGACTAGTCAGTTGTAAGGAAGCTCATTCCTAACTCATGCTAAGGACATCTTTAATGGACCCAACTGGGGCAAACTTCTAAGGACATCTCTTGCTTACCTACTTCCTAACCAATTTAAAGATGGAAACACCACACAGTAAAGACCAAAGTCTGTACTGTTTGAGAGGTGGAATACTATTCTTATGTCCAACTCTATTATTGAACATATTCCATTAATCACATAAGCATTTATTGAGAAAATAAATATAAGTAAAACAGTCCTAAGCCTCCTTAAAGCTACTTGAATAATAAAAATTCAATTATTTATAGTATGAACACTTTGTATATATAAGACTCGAGTAAGAATTCCAATATAACAATTACTTCTATTACTGGCACTTGTGCCTCCTCGTGCACTCTGAACTTTCTCTAGATTTCAAAGGCTATGACCAAAAAGGTCAGCTAGTCTATGAGAAATAAATAAATGAATAAATGACTCAAATATAATTGATATTTATCAATATGTAATTATATAGTATATATGAAACTATTATATACAATACATACTATATAAATGATTGATAAATGTTCAGATATATTACCCTCCAATACAACTGTTTCAATACTTTCTTTTTCATGGTCAACTCCATTTGGAAACCATTTCAGAAAAAGAACATTCAGATTATAAAGCAGAAAGGGGAGACAAACACAGTGGCTGGTCTTCAACTGGAGGGACCCTTCAGTTACACAGTTCTATTGTCAGCTTGATTTCTAGGTGAGACTTCAGATTGTAAATCTGATTTGCTAGCATCCTAAACCAACTGAAAACCCACCCACTGATGCCATTACTCACATCACGCCTTCTTGCTCAGCCTTCAACCATACAGCTAAGGTAAATTCTGCTGCCAGCCTCGAAGCTTGTAGAGGAGGACAGTTCTTGGGACTTCTGAAAATAAAGCTCATGGAGTTGCTTCTGGAGTAAGGATGGAGATCAGTGTGATCTGCTGGAAGGCAGCTCCGGAGACCTTCTAGGAGGGCAACGTAGGGAGGAGAGGCAGAGCGGAAGGGACAGTCCTGTACACACAGCCTCTGGGTGCATAATTGTATATTCTTAGCATCCACCGCAAAGTGACAAAAAGTGCTGGGGCCTGGGAATCCACATGTGGCATGGGTTGGCACAGTGGATACCTTCTTAAAAGCGCCCACATTCTCCAGCCTTGGGAAAAGACCCTGTGAGGCAGCCAATGACACAAAGGACAAATAGGCAAAGATCAATGTTTCTATGGCCTGACACAAGCCAAGGGAGAGGGCCAGGAGATACATGGCTACAACAAAGTATTCTTCACCTGCTGATGCATTCCTAAATTAATAATCAGTCCTGCTCTGCTCGCCATGAACACTTCAGAGACTGGCCACCTGAACACTGAGATTCTCCATCTCTGGAACACGGGGAGGGCAGAGTACAGATATCCTTAGGGAGGGGGAGACGTGAGTTGAAGCTGGTGCCTGGTAAACAACATATAAGAAATGAAGAAAAACCAGAGTTCATCCTAAGCACAAAGTCTTTGAGTAGTCTAACAAAATAAAGGTGAAACTTTTCAAGGTTTGTTCTGAACTACATAACTTAGAGTCAAAAACTAATTCTCCTGATAAAGATCTTGACATTATTGGACAAATCACACTTATCAATGTACAGGACAATCAGTTTATGTATTTATAGATGGCAGTGAATTGTAGGCTTATAAGCTACTTTGAGCTGTTATTTGACCCCAGGGAATTGTCACTACCTGCTCTAATTAATGCGGTAAAGCATCCCAGAGCTCTTCTCGTGAACACCATATGTTGTGACCAGAGCTAACTTGCATATGCCCAAAGTGGAGCAAGCTAAGCACTCCGCCTTCCCCTCATCCCAGCCTGTGCAGCCACTTTAAGCTCACAGTAAAGCTGATTAGAAACTCAATACCATCTGCTTGCCCTGTGCCTTAATATTTATCAAGCATTTGTGCTAATGTTTCCACATATGACTCTGTATTTGGAGGTTAAATATGGATTCCTAATACCATGTAAGTAATTGTATTGATAAATAAGCTGAGTTACCATTTCTTTATTGCATTTCAACTGGTCCTCTCAGAGTGAGCAATAGCTCCCCGACATGACCTCTGTCTCATGTTGCCTGGCAACCCTTGTTATGACCCCTTCCTCATTACTTCTAGAAAATAGGCCCCAGCAACAGAAAAGCCATGAGGAAGACTTGGCACTCAGGTAAAGTATTCCCCACAGCTCAAAATGTTACCTGTAACTCAGTGCTGACTGCCTGGTGGCCCCTCTGGAACTGAGCAGTCCCAACTCTCAGCTGGTACCTTAGTCAGTGGGAGGGAGTAAGATCTGGCCATGCATGCTTAATTTTTAAAGTAGCAGTACACCTTATCCTGTAGCCACCTGCTAGGCCTCTCTTAGTTCTTGCTTTTATAAACCTTGCTCCATGCAATGCTTTAATTAAAAGGGCCTGACACTATAAAACAAACTGTGTGGGTAATTCTGTATGTTCTTTCTTTGGAAGGAAGTATCCAGCATGAGGCTCCAAACTTGAGTTGATGCTCTTAGAAAATGGCCAACTGATAGAAGTTTCTCTACTTATTTTTTGACCTCTGACATCGCAGGACATCCTGTTCCAAATATGCTTGGTTTCTTTAGACAAGAGACATATTATATTTCTAAACACTGAACCAGAGAAGCAATGGGACCACTGAATTTTAGTTATCTAATTGCCAACTGAAGCAAGGATATTTGTATGCATATGTCAGCAGCTATTTTCTCTATACTTCTTAGTATAGTAAAAACTGTCTTATCTGTCCTCTGGATTCTAACATCCTATATTAGAAATATTCTAATAAGTCAACAGTCTTTGTAACCTGAGAGTCACAACTTAAAAAAAAATGTAGTATAGTTTGACAAGTATAGAGTTGGGCTGGAGAGATGGCTCAGTGGTTAAGAGCACTGACTGTTCTTCAGAGGACCTGAGTTCGATTCCCAGCATCCACATGGCAGCTAACAACTGTCTGTAATTCCAAGAGCTGACACTCTTACACAAACATACATGCAGGCAAAACACCAATGCACATTAAATAAATAAATATTAAAAAAGAAAAGTATAGAGTCAATTGTAACTTTGTTTCCCATAAATTTTATTGTTACAGAAATCTTCAGAAACAGGATTCTAAGGTAAAGGCAACAAACACAAATTTTTCTTTCCTGATTGCCTTTTATTTCTCTCCCACAAGAACATTTTAATATTAGACTCTTTCACTTTTGGTCAAAATACCTCATTCTTTGTCTACCAATTGTTTTATTTAGATGGAAATTTTTTAAATTAAGAACAAATGCTAGTGTAAAGGCAACTAATTTATAAGGACTTTATGTGAGTTTTGAAAAATAAGTCTTAAAAATAACCCAGGACACAATGCAATAAACTACCATATTACTGAGACCTGCATTAGAGCATGCAATCAGCTTGTCTCCAAACAAACTCAATGGGTAAAGGCTCTTGTCCCAAAGTCAATGACCTGAGTTTGTTCCTGAGAGAACAGATAATGAAAGCAAGGAAAGAGCTAACCTCTCCTGGAACACACACACACACACACACACACACACACACACACACACACACACACACACGGAGGCATACACACACAAATAAATATAAAAATAAATAAAACAATATAGTTAAATATAAAATTAAATAAGGCACATTGGTGTTTAAGGAGAGATCTCTACACACACACACACACACACACACACGGAGGCATACACACAAATAAATATAAAAAATAAATAAAACAATATAGTTAAATATAAAATTAAATAAGGCACATTGGTTATTAAGGGGAAATAGTCCTACATTAGTCTCTGGATTCTATACCTATCACACTAGCCCACATGAGTATACCTACCTACATACACATAACTCCATATATGAGCACAAACACACACAGACACAGACAGTAGGGTTTTAGCAGCACTGCTCCACAGGGAGGCACCCTGCTTGTCATTTGTAAAGGCAGACAAGTGTAGTGACATATTCACTGTCTCAATATTAATGTTTAGTATAATCAGTCCTGCGGTATCTCCCAAGTGTATTACACACCAATAGTTTTACCTTTCTATAAGTGCCTGAGAAATGCATATGAAAAAGAAAAGAGAAAGAAGATAGCTTAGGTGCTAGGGAAAGGTCAGGCAGATATGAGTAGCCATCTACAGACTTTCTGTCTGTTTCTGGCTAATTCCGGTCTGGACCAATGTGACTGGACAAGTCAACAGATAGTGTGATGTCAGCTAGGCTGACAGTTACTATTCTTGGCTCATTTTGTTGGAGGTAGAACAACTCTCATTAATGTAATATGCAAGTCCTTCTCTAGCGTCTGCCTATGTCTTACCTACTAATCTTCTGTTGGCCAGAACAGGTGCATGGCCCATGGGCATAATCAAAGGATTGGTAAAGGGAACCTCAAGATGGGGATGGCTAAGTCACCTCTCAGAAAGCACACATGGCAGGGATAGGGGAAATGTGTGACCATTTGTAGACTTGCTCACAACTGATTTTCTTGATGGAAAGACAATGTCATGGTGGTTCCTAATTCCTTCCTGTTGACAAAGTAGTAAAACTTCGGGTTCAATTAGAGGATTCTAAAGAATTTCCTCTATTATCCAGGTAAAGCTCACAAAATATAATCAGAATGGGAAAAGCTTAGATTTCAAGTGCTCAGGGTCAGCTCTGCTCATGGAAAATTAAGTGGTATTCCTCTGGATTTGAGGTAATCAGTGGATTATTAAAACTTAAATTACATATAATAACATATTAACTATAACACCAGAAGTAAAAACTATAGATGCAATGTGATTACACATAAGAAATTATTAATACATCTAAAACAAATCATTTTGAATTCTCAGACACGTTGAGCAAATTGCTAAAACTTTGAAATAAAGCTGATCCAAGAAGAGACATGAAACGGCAGATTTACATCAGTTGAAGAATTCATCAGTAAATTGTATGTTCCTGCAATGATATAACTCAACTGTCCAAAACTGAGCAGTTGTGCTAATCAGTACATACATTTATATCACAAGACATGGTAGTGAGCTGATGAGGCCAGGAATACCTGAGAGATGATGAAACTACTCCATTTATATTAAGTATAAACACATGTAAAATTAATCTATGACAGAAGAAATTAAAAGGATTCTCTTTAAGGTAGAAAATCAACTAGATAGCAATGATGCATTTCCATGTACAGCTGCACTATACTGGAACAACTGAGGTGATCTCAATCTCTGGACTTAGGTTTGGTATCATTGGTGGGTAGACACTGATGACTTCATCCACATCCATAAAAGTGTGTTTTCCTTAGCCAGGTATCAGAGTTGACCCCACACAACAGAATGACCCATGCACATGCACTAGAATACCTTTTATTTTTTCTATTATTACGATCATAGCTAAGAAAATATAAGGTATTTGACTCATCATAGGGTATAATATCTATAGCACTGTTGATTCCAATTGTTTGGCAAATATTTTAAAAATAACAAGAACAATCTACCCACAGTCTTCTATGGAAAATTTGAGGGGGGGAGAAGAAAGGGAAAGGGAAGAAACTGAGGAAGGGAAGGAGGGAGGGGAACAGGGAGAGCATTAGTTCTCAAACAAGGAGCTACGAGATTATAGGTTAGGGCGGGGTGGAAGCTTAAAGGCACTGAACATATGAGGGGGTAGTTGGTCAGAGAAAATAGGCAAGAATCTTGGCCAAAAGGTTCATCTCAGAGCTGCCTGTGAGTCAAACCACAGCATCTACTAGAACAGAGAGGGAGCCCTGCTTTATATTAACCCTGTGCAAAATGTTACAAAAGTCTCAGGCACTGCACCTTCACTCTAAGGAACTCCAAGCATCTACCTACCCACAGAAAGCTTGCTTCTGTGGAGCAGGCCTGTGGAGCAGGCCAGGGGTTTGACTAGGAGCATGATGAATGTGGATTTGTTGGAGTGGTTTCCTCCCAAGGACCAGAGCTCTAATAATACAGTATGGGGAGTCTAGGATCATCAGCTTCAGAATCTCACAGCCAAGAATTAGGATAGGAAGGGATAAGACACACAAGAGCACTGGCTGATAACTGGATCAGCCAGAGAAAGAATGTCCAAAGAGCATTCTGACTGGCTTCAGGGACTCAGTTCTACCTCTAATAAGTTCTAGAAAAGCTGGTGCTGGCCTCTGTCTTAGGACAGTGGTTCAGTGGTTCTCAACCTACCTAATGCTGCAACCCTATAACATAGTTCATCATGTTGTGTGTGGTAAACAACACACACACAATCATAAAATTATTTTTGTTACTACTTCATAGCTGTAATTTTCCTATTGTTATGAATCATCTTGTAACCATCTGATATGCAGGATATCTGGTATGTGACCCCAAAGGAGTCATGACCCACATGTTGAGGACTACTGTCTTAGGGAGTTATAAATACAAATTAATAAGATAAACTTAAAGCAGCATGACTCCCATTATTCAGCACTTTATTAAAAGGAGCATGAATTCGTGATTAAGAATGCCAACCTGAGAGAGTTGGGCTTGTCAGCTGTCTCTGGTTGGCATGGTACTACCAGCTATTGGCTGTATTTTCTTGGAATAGAGACATTCAGATTCTTCTGGCCTCAAGTTCATCATCCATAAAAAGGGAAGTAGTATTCCCCATGCACTAAGGTTGCTGAGTGTTTTGATGTAAAGACTTTGGACCATGACTGGATTTTCACTAGTGTTCCTCATTGTGTTTTTTTGCCTAGTGTATAATTAATATATTTTATACATCTGTAAACTCAGAATTAAGAGATTATCAGAAGGTAGAGAAGAAATATCACTATTAATGTCTCTGTGGTCCCAGTTTTTCAATTGTCATATGGCAGTACTGTAAATTCTCTATACCACCTATTTAATCTGCATGACAATCCTGCAAACTGGACAGAGAAATTCACTCCATGAATACATTCATGGAAGAAGAGGCAGAGGTAGAGTGAGAAGTGATAAGCCAGCATTGTCCAGATAGACCCTGTGTTCGGGAGCACTGGCTTAAGATAACTTTAGCCATGGCAAGTTTCCTGAAAGTAGGCAGTGTGGACATGAACTTGTACTTTGGGAGATCTACCTGAACGCAGAGCCTGAGTTTGAAGTTATCGTTCAAGACAAGTGTTCTGCATACACACAACCCTGGTGTAAACCATCAAATTATTCAGATTTTTTCTGGATATTATCAAATTATTATAAAGTGCATTGTTAGCCGTTCTGGAGCTTTTGTTTCACTCAGTATCCAAGCCCTCATGAATTTATTCTGCCACCTTGCTGGTAACATTTGAACATACATGGCTGTACTTTCTCACCTATGCAAGCTCAAGATGATCCAAGTTTCTGTTCCTCTGGGGCATGAAAACTTCCCCAGACAGAGAGAGAATGTGATACCTTCAATAGCATGTGGCAGGCCATCCAATTCCTGTCCATTCTTTCTCCTCTGCCTGGGCAAGGACCCAGAGTTAGGGTGGCAGGTGAATTCAAGAGTGGCTTGCTAGATCTGAGGCTGGAGGCAAGGTAACAGCTGTGAAGCAGTGAGCGACAGGTAGAGGCCAGAAAGTTAATGGTTGGTGAGCAGGATAAATACAAGGGTGTGGGTCTGCAAATGAGAAGAGTACTCAGTGAAGGACAGCAGGCAAGCAGAGCACAGACTGAGAGGCTGAGCACAGGCAGACAGGTGATCAGCAATATAATTACGAGTTAAGCTTCTGCAAAGAGCTGCAGTCCTCAGACTGGTGCAGCCCCTCAGCAAATGAAGATGCTCTGGGCTGACCGCACCCTGGGAATTTTCAGACATTAACAGAAAGAGAGAGAGGAAGAGAAAGAGAGAGAGAGAGAGAGAGATCGAACTTCAAGATTCAGAAAACCCAGCTAACTAGGGAGCATAGTATAGACAGTTGTGGACAACCAATTCACTTAGCTATTTCATTGAATATTTTTTAATATCTTCTATATGTAGAGAGAAGGGGCATATGAGACATATTGGTAGGGACATAGGTGATTTTACTTAGAATAAAAGCGCAAGCAAAAAAAATCCAGAGAGTTATTTCAACTATGGAGAGATCATATGACATTCCTGTCACCACTCTGACAATTCTCTGAAACCTTTTTTTCCTGTATAATTTTCTCAGGTATTTGCAGTAGACATAGCATTTCTAATTCAAAAAGGTCAAACTCCCAAGTGCCCTAGGATCTGAAGTCATGGGATCACCAATATGACATGATAGATGGACGATTCCCTCCCTGACTGCATGTGGTGGGCCACAGCCCTAACACAGGCTTCACAAAGTTATGCTTAAAGTAAATACAAGTGACTATTAAACACGAGTAAATTTCCACTTACACTTGGGCTCTCTGCCTCAGATATCTAGTTATTCCTAAAATGGAAAAAAAAAAGAAACACCTGTGTTGGCAAGATTTTCAGATTAAAAAAATACCATGGGGTGTAAATTTTGGGTTCAGAAAATGCAGGCCTCTGAGAGACAACTAAGACTAGATACAGACCAGAACAATGAAAGCTTTGCAATGTATTTCAGCATATGTGACACCATCACTATCCTAACTGAATGAGCTAGCTTGAGGGGGTCACAGCACTGAGATAGAAACTATAATGCATGTCCAATGAGAAATGGGGGCCAAATTACTGTTTACGACAAAACCCTGCCCTCAGTGACCAGAGGAATGTGGCTTCTACCTCACACCCTATGCACATGAACACATCTGATTATTATGTAAAGTGAAAATGCTCACAAAGAAAGGAATTGTTGACTGGTGGGTATGAACAATATTTAAGTCAGGAATTAGCTGAGGGGATAGTCTGCTAAGCATCATATTTGAAATATTATCTTATTAATCTTTAGAAAATGTTTCAAAAGGTCAAGTGTGGTGTCTCACACCTTAATTCCTGCACTGGGTAGTAGAGGCAGGCAGATCTCTGTGAATGTGAACCTAGCCTAGTCTGTATTTCAAATTCTAGGCCAGCCTGGGCTATATACTGAAATACTATTTTAAGCAATAACAAACTTTAAGCAATGATTATCATTAATTTATATGAGAGGATACTGAAACTTGAATAGTGAATAATTTATTGAAGTATTAAATGTCCTATTTAGGAAGAAAAGATGCAAACGAAGGTCTAAATTTTCACATAATAGACTTTTTGTAATAGAAACAATTTCAGAGAATACACTTCTAGGCATTTCCATGTATTCTAAATGTTTTCCTTAATGACCATGGAGATGATTTGTAGACCAGTGATGATATACTTAAGATGTTACCAACTAATTAGTTAGTACTAAGCCTAGAGAAATTTTTGAATCTAGGTTCAGCAACTTGATTAAAAATAATAAAGGATTTTATGTCAAGAAGTAATAAAAAGCAGTTT
The DNA here is from genome assembly GCA_004025045.1 of Sigmodon hispidus. Taxonomy (NCBI): domain Eukaryota; kingdom Metazoa; phylum Chordata; class Mammalia; order Rodentia; family Cricetidae; genus Sigmodon; species Sigmodon hispidus. The sequence goes on from PVIH01000009.1 coordinate 104,048, forward strand.
GAGAATTACCAAAAACAGCCCCTGTAGACTCAATGGTGCTTATCTGTCTCCAGTTCTCTTGTGCTAGGATAACAGTCCTATTTTAAAAACACATTTTTTAAAAAGATCACCAGAGGGAAAAGGCATGAGGCTATGAAAGTGAGTACCAACGCAGAGCTTTGAGTAAGTACTTGATGAGATTGAAGTTATTGGTAGTAAAGGAATCATTTTATGTAGGGCCAAATGAATCAACTGTAATTTCAGCTTAAAATTCCACTACAGGGCTTGTAAAACTCTTCTGACCTGCATAAAAACTGTCTGGTTTGTAGTATGTAGTGAGAATGTAGCATTATCAGATGCTCACAGCACAGAAAAGCAACTCTTTGTGGTTGGAGGACCAGACACTAGAAAAGAGCTCTGAGAGTCTACAAATGGTCCATTTAGAACTGTTAGAGAGAAACAAGACATATATGAGACAAAGCCAGATGAGCCATGGGGATGCAAAGACAATAGTCTTCAGTGAGGAATAATAGTAGGTGTTGCCATATACTCAATGACTCAAAGGAAGGGCCACTGTGCATGCTGAGATTATGTCCAGTGCAATACCAACACACTGTAGCGAATGATGTGTTAAATTGATGAATAAGTGCATAAACAGCCCAAATTAAACAGCAGCTCATGCTTGGGGGACAAAGTCTATGCTGGACCATACGCGGCACACGCTTGTTACAGCTTTGGAGAAACATATAATAGAAAGGGCAAGAGCAAGATGCAGTAACTTTTACAGCTCCCAGAAATGAAAACTTAGGGTGCACCAGCATGAAAGACACTAGAAGGTTTCAGAAAAAGAAACCACTAAAGGAATCTAAGGAGGGGTAAAGATTTAAAACATGCTAAATGAAAAACTGTGACTTTTTAAAGTTAACTTTTCATGGCATTATGGTCCACATGTAGACTTACTCTTTCTATTTTTTAAGTTGAGAGTGAGGGAAGGAGGGGCATGCGCAAGTGAGTGTAGCCCCCCCAGAGTCCAGAAGAGGGCGCTACATACCCTGAAGCTAGAGTAATGGCTATTGGAAATCATCTGACATGATGCTGGGAATCAAGCTCAAATCTTCTCCAAGAACAGCACAACTTAAACACTGAGCCATGTCTCTAGCTCCTGAACTTATTCTTGTCAGGATAAAATTTGAGAAAATACATTCCACTGATCTTTGCCTGAAATGAAGAAAAAAAAAATTCTACACATAAATCTATACATGCTATTGTTGTTGCTCTGTTCATACTTGTGACTCGGGAGCTTGTTACACTCAGATGCTAAACTACAGACATCTGTCCATTCATTTTCTTCTTTTTATACTGTTATTGTGAAAACAGGGGGTCCTTAACATGCCTTACCACAACAGGCAATGAGGTGAAAAAAAGATAAAATTAAATAAATACTGTGTGTTTAGTAGCATAATTATGAAATCAATATAATATGAAATCACACAATTTCATTTTACTTCACTTCTCTCTTGTTAAAAATAAACAAACATAAAGGAAGTTGTGAATCAGCTACTAAGATTACCACAGCATACTGCTGTATTTCCTTGTAATCTTTTGAACTCTATTTTTAAGAAAATCAAGGTAATAATACTTACTTCCATTAAAACTATTTTTAACTGTTACATTAGGTCTAAAAGAGTAATTTTGGTTCAATATCTTATAATTGTTTTAAATCTGTCATAACTTGACCAAAGACTATGGAGATTTTAAAGGCATGAATGTGTTATCCAATATTTTTAATAAAGCTGTAAGTAAATGATAGTCTCCCTTATTATAAGAAACACCAACAATAAACATTGCAAATGTTTAATGTTCACTAATTCAAAATGGGTGAATAAGGTCTAATTCTTGTGTTTAAATATTCATTTCTTTGCTGGTAAATTTGAACATTTGATGATACTTATCATCATTTCATCAGTACATATTCTTTGCTTCTGTTGAGATTAAATTTAAAAAAAGTAAGTTACTACTCATTATATATTAAGAATATCAGTGGGCAAGCCTTCAGAAAATATTTTCCCTAGTTCATTTTATATATTAATATCTTTCAATGAAAACTATGTGCATTTAATTTATTGTCCTGCAATATATGTAATATAAAATATGTTTGAATCATTTGTAAATGGGTAGTTCCATGGCACTGGGTAAACCCACTTTGTTGTTTAACCATCCATTGTCCACTTTTGGCATGTTCTGATGTTCCCTCATTGAAACAGTTCCTATACATAGCTGTCTTTCTCCTAACCATTGCTACTCAACATGTGCTACTCAAATTTGTTGTTTCTGTCAAACACCAGAGAAAACAGGACTGTGGGAAGTGTTAGTGTTGGCTGAAAGTTTCAGAGATTCCAATTTATCAAGGCAGGGCAGTGAGGAGCACCCTTACACCTATAGCCAGGAAGCAGAGGGCAAGAGGCGGAAATGCCAGTTTCCCCTTTTCCTATTTAGTTCTCTTTGGGCCGCTAGCCTATGCGACAGTGATGTTACCTTAAGGTTGATTTATCCTCCTAGTTAATCACATTGTACAAGACCCTCAGAGATGCACCCAGAGTGCAGGGTGGACTTTCCTGACCTCCTAGAAACTTCCCAGTCCAATATTAAGTTTTAATTTTTGCAAGTTATTTCTAATATTAGTAAAACTACTTTTTATTTTATAATAGCTATTGTTCCTATTTTATGTAGTATCACATCTACTAAAACACATGAAACAAACTTTTTAGTAATAAGTCCAGCAGTCGATATTGTTATCTACTTTCATAACAAACTGTGAATGTTTCTCATACTGTTAGGATTCTATAAGACCAAGAGAGAATTCAAATGCAAATATTCATTATGTCTTTAAAATGTTTAAAATGTGGAGTTTTATGATGAGTTTGCAATTAATATTTCCTATATAATTCTTACCAAATATTTTGTAAAGATTATTTGTTCTGGTGGGCCAGAGAGGTGGTTCATCAGTGAAAAGTACATACTGTATCTCAGAAAACCCAATCTGCCTTCTATGTGTGTTTGGTGGGTGTTCACAACAGCCTGTGATTCCAGCTTCGGGAAAAAGTACACCTCTAAATTCCAGAGACACGCACATATGTGTACATATCCATACAGCACACATGACACACAATTTTAAAAATAATTAAATTATAAATTAAAAACAAAAATATGTTTTAAACATTTTGTCTCTGTTTTGGCATAACAATATAATATTTATGGAAGGGGGGTTTCTTTGTTGCTCAGAGCAACAGCTGCTGAGTTGTACTGTAGGGTAAGTGACAAAGGAGAGAGACCAGAGCCCAGTAAGAATCAGACACCGGGGATCATAGCACAGTAAGATGCTGGAGAGATGACTCAGTTGAGATCACACACTCTGAGCTCAGTTCTCAGCATGCATGGGCAGGGAAGGCAGCTCACATCCTCCCGTGACTCCAGCCCCAGGAGAACTAGAGGCTTTGGCTTCTGTGGGCACCTGTACTCACATGCACATACCCACACGGAGAGACAATTACCCTTGAACACAAAGATGCTGTGAGTCTCAATGAAGACACTGTGGTCCTGAGAGAGTAAACAGAAAAATAATACACAAAGAGAAACAGAACCTATGGCCAGAGACACCATGAGGCACAGAGGGACTGTACTAGAGCTGATCACCAGAGTGAGCAGAAAAGTTTACTCTTTTATTTATTGTTTCTATACAATAGCTTACTCTGGGTCATTTTAAAATAAGGGAGAATCTTGTAAACCATAAACCAAATCAATTATTGAATTATAATCATAAATGGAAACCCAGAAAAGAGATAAGATGGTATCGGCTAACACATTGATCACGCAAGAGAAAGCTATTTAAAGTACCACCCACACAAAGGGATCATCCACAAAGGAAAGCACTTATAATTTTATCAATATTAATCTAGCAATTGTGGCTCACCAAAAACACTAAGAGTCGAGCCACTGAAAAAACCTTCAATTTACATATCTGACAGGTAAGCTTTATCCAGGGCGAGTAAAGAACACTTGCCTTTTCAATAGGAGAAAAGAGAGATACAGTATTAAAAAGTGGACAAAATAAAAAATGGTTGCATGTGCCTTGAATTCCAGCAATTGGGAGACAGAGGCAAGCAGATCTCTGAGTTCAAGACCAGCCAGGTCTACAGAACAGATTCAAGAACAGCTGAGGCTACACAAGTAATACCATGTCTCAAAAAAAAAAAATAAATTAAAAGTAAAGTGGACAAAATATATAAAGAGGTTTTTATAAATTATTAAAAATATTCCCTTCATTATTTGAGTTATAAATAGCAGCAGCAGTTTATCTTGATCTCTCCCTTCTGCTCCTCTCTGACCCCTCAAAAGGACAGAGAACTGTGTGTGGACCAGGAGGTATAGCTGGCCAACATTAGCCCATGCTAGTCTATCCCATCACCTGCCCCCAGGGGGGTCATCTATCTCAGTTGGCCTGAAGATCACATTGAGCTTGTAACAATTTATTTCTTCAAAATCAGGTTCACTAGCCCTAATTTTCTGACTTAACTTTTGGCCACACGATCTCTCCTTGAAAGATATCTTGTGGGGAGGATGGGAGATTGAGAGCGTGATGGGAAACAGGCAGAAAGGGGTCTGGGAGGGGGGACTGAGGAGCGCAAAGGAGGGAACCAGATGGAGTCTGGAGGTAAACAGAAAGTGACAGTGGGGGACACAATGAATGAGAAGAGAACACAATGCCGTACATGTAATAGGACGCCATGCCGAAACCCACTCTTTGTGTGCCAACTTAAAATATTAATACTAACGAGTCCCAGTAGAGCTTGTCTTTGATCCTTTGACTAACATTACTTGAGGGATAAGGGAACGGGTCATAGAATAAGCTGTCTTTTCTTAAGAATAGCAAATATAAAATTATTTAACATGGCTCTTCTATTGTCAAACACTGTTAAACCAACAGCTGCCTGGGCTCCACCTTAAAGGAGTGTGCATGGATAACACTCACCTCTTTTACTCTTTGAAGATCTTAATGCCCATTACCTAGAACATTTAGAGTTATTACTTCTGTTATTGCTGAAGAAATACTTTCAGCTTCATGTTGCTATTTAATATAAATTCTTTTGATAACTTGGCTTTAGTCCCTATTGATGAACCACTTCTGATCTGGTTCTGTATACCACTGCTTCCTGGTCTTTGTTTCTTGTCTGTCTGCCATCTTACTAACAGAACTTTGATTTAGGATGCATTTCACATAGACCAAATACATACAATATTTTAGTACTGGCAGGTACAATGTACAAATTTTAAAAGCAATAGAAAGAGAATAGTTTCTCCTGAGAATTAAGATAGCCGTCTACAGCCAGATTTTCAGTTTGGCTACATTCCACATCATCAGTTAATTGGGCTCACAGAATGCTTCACATTTTTAAAAGATAATGCCAAGATTTATCCTATGATTTTATTTTAAGGAACCTGCAGTGTTTCAGAGAACAAGAAGTCCCCTAATTAGTGTAAAATAATTATATGAGCAAAATTAAGAATTATAAAGGGTATGTAAAGTTCTTCACCAACCATTTCCAAATTGTTCACTTTATGGTTTTTGTTTGTTTGTTCTTACACAGGCTATGTTGGAAAGAAAAAGAGGCCTGAAAAGAGATGTAAAGGAAAGAGCCTGGCTATTAAAAGAGGGAAATGGGGTCCTGATGGTGACCAGAAGAGAGAGGAGGCCTCCTGTTTTATAAGACCACTCTACTAAACCCAGGAGAATACAATGTACTTTGATCCTTGAGGGATCTTAAACAGGTGGTGAGCTGTTGAGCAAAGAACAGTGACCTGGACCACACACTCCCAAACAATACACCCAAACATCTCAAAAGATATATTCCAAGAATATGCTGAACTCAATTGCCAAAGAGGTTTCAAATGTCTGTCTTGGTGTCAATTCTTCCTACATACAGTGCCTTTACTAGCACAGCTCCACAGAAAAATCATAACCCAGGAGCGGACTCTAATGGGCTGAATACAACAGTGTTTCCCTGCATCTCTTCATTATGGCCACAGATAACCTGGCACTTCCTAAAGGCCTCTCATAGTTTTTCCATTAGTAGCAGATTAAGGAATAGGACTGTGGGTAGAGAATCCGTCTCCCTGTGCTACTGTAAACACCAGACCTGAACTGAGCAGTTGCCAAGCATTATATATCATCCTGAAGATGAAGTAATATAAATCTTTTGTGAGAAAATGGCTACTTGCTTTTTCTGAGTGAAAGGATTTAGTTCAACTAAACCATGCCCAATAGTATAGAAAGCAAACACTAGATTTCAGGTTTCAACCCAAGACATTCTTCTGAGAACTTTAAACCTAAGCTACACCCCTTAGATTATGGCACTTAAAAAATCATTCCTGCTGAAATTACAACCAATGTTCCTGAAAAATCAAAGAAGCTACATCCTTACTATACAACGCTCAGTAGTCTACTTCCTTAGCTACAGAAAGGACAATATAATCATTTTATGTGAAACAGTCTGGGGAATGATGCTGATGTGAAAAGGAGAAAATAAAAATGGGGTTCAGATCTAAAAAGGGAATACTCAGCAGAAGAATTACGAATGGCTGAAAGGCACCTGAAAAAGTGCTCATCATCTTTAGCCATCAGAGAAATGCAATCAAAACAACTTTGAGATACCACCTAACACCTGTTAGATTGGCTAAGATAAAAGACACAGAGGACAGCCTATGCTGGAGAGGATGTGGAGCAAGGGGAACACTCCTCCATTGTTGGTGGGAGTGTAAACTTGTTCAGCCACTTTGGAACGCAGTATGGCGGTTTCTCAGAAAATTGAGAATCAATCTCCCCAAGGACCCAGCAATACCACTTCTGGGTGTATACCCTAAAGATGCACAGTCGCACTCCAAAGGCATTAGCTCAACTATGTTCATAGCAGCATTATTTGTAATAGCAAGAACCTGGAAACAACCTAGATGTCCCTCAACTGAAGAATGGATTAACAAACTGTGGTATATCTACACAATGGTGTACTACTCAGCAGTAAGAAAAAATTATATCCTAAAATTTGCAGGCAAATGGATGGACTTGGAGAATATCCTCCTGAGCGAGGTATCACAAACTCAGAAAGATAAGCAGGGGATGTACTCACTCATTAGTGGTCTCTAAACAAACAAACAAGAAAAAAGCAAAGCATGCCCAAGCTGCAAACCACAACCACTGAACAGCTTGGGATCAGAAACACCCTGGACTCCTTGGATCCTACTCCCCTTAGAGGAACACCTGACTCAGTCTTGAGGGAGGGGGGACAAAACTGGATCTGCCAGGAGTGGAGACTGAACTAAGCAATATTGGGTCAGTGGGAACATGGGACTGCCTGCTGCCTGCCCAGGGAGGGGATGGGGAGTTGTGGAGAAGAAAGAATGACCTGATGTGGTGTGGGGGAGGGGGAGGGACTTGAATAAGGATATACTAGGATACAAAGTGTGACTTCTTTGTTAATAATAATAATAATAATAATAATAATAATAATAAAATATTTACCAAGGGCATGAAGAGACTGAGAGACAAGTGTTTCAAACAGAGCGGGTAGCTATCTACTCTTAGAGGGGTTGTAGAGCTGAGAGCAAGTAGCTCAGCTGAGAATGGAGTGAGTTACCTGGATTTATCTCCTGAGTCATCTGTGTAGGCTCTCTGGGGATAGGCAGGTGGGTGTCTCCCTGTGAGGGGGGTAAATCTTTAGAGTTAGGTTGGTGCTCTAGAGACTACTGATGTCTGTGAAAGACACCACAGGAATCTAGGGGCCAGCAAGCTATTTGAAGTGTGGGAATTCTGATTTTACTTTGTGCCCTTAACTGCATGCCCCATAAATAACCACGGCTACCCATTCACAGCCTGCATTCTTCCTCCTCCTATTTTAGTAAACCCTCTTCAGGGGCTCAAAGAGCCTGTGAATCATGCATCTTCACCCTTTACCATCCAAGCCTCCCAGGTAGGTCCATGCAGCTCCAAAAATCCCTTTAATAGTACTTAAACTATAATTTCCCTGGCTTACCTTCTTCTACCTTTTGGTTCCACCAAAGCTCAGCTTTTGCTTCTCACAGTCGAACTTCTAAATGTTGCTAGGGAAAATAGCTGACTGTGTGGATCATGGAGACCTCTGAACATATCCATTTCTGACTGTAACTTCATAGCAGAGCCCTTGAAAACTAGTGGTGTTCCTAGAGGTGCTCATTTTTTCACATTCCCTACATAAATGCACCACCACCCCTTCAAGCTCTTCAACGACCTCCAGTCTCTTCTGAGATATGACTGAACAGTGTTCACGTGGGGAAAGCATGTCAATACAGGGTGCACATCTTCCCCTCAGAGTGCAGTCCCCTCTGTCTCACCTCTGGGCTTTCAGGGAGAGGATGAAGTTTCCTTTTTCTTGGCAATGATGGATCCAATTTCCTCCCTCAATTTAGTCCCTTGAATTCTTTTAGATTATACCTTTATCTTTTATTTCTGTCTCAGACGATCTTGCGATGAGCTTCCCTCCATCCCTGCTCAAGCCCTGTAAGTGTAGCTTGTTCTTGCTGGTTCTGTGAATTAACTGCCTGCTTCCTCTGGTTCTTTTGAAGTTTGCACTGCATTGGATAAACCTGCTTAAAATCATCAGTGTCATCCCATTGGTCAAATCTACAAGCAAATTTTACCTCTGGTTCTCTACAAACTATCAGCACCAGACACATGGAGTCCTTTTCCTGTTCTCTCTTTAAAAATTAGTTAACTCACTTGACTTCCCAATTTCCAGAGAACCAAGTTCAATTCCCAGAACACACATGGTGGCTCACAACCATCTATAATTCCTGGTCGGGGGGGATCTGACACCTTTCCTGGCCTTTGCAGGAACCAGGCACAAACATGGTGCACAGACATGCTTCCCAGAAGAACATCTATATATACATAGAACTAATTGGTAATTTTAATGTACATAAAAAATATCAGACAAATGCCTACACAAATGTCAATTGTGGACAATTGTGTGAACAACCCAATGCTCATCAAAGGATCAGTTGATACATCATGGGCCATTCATTGAATGAGATGCTACTTAGCAATGGGAAGATATAAGCCACTGATGGACAAAACTTGAAAAACACTTTAAGTGAACAAGTTCAGAGACAAAAGACTAAAACTATTATTTTTACTAATATAGCTTATGGAAAAACAAACTGATGAAGACAGTTTTATTATTTATTATTGATGACCATATATGTGGTCATTAGAGGCTAGATGGGCAAAGGTGTATAAGGAGACTTTGGTAATCAGAAAAGTATTATCAGTTATATCCTGATGCATGTGATGGTGACAAGATCTGTGTATTCTTATGAAGATTTACTGAAATATACATTCACAGAAGGAATTTTACTATGTGTAAATAATTCAACAAATTATATACAAATAAGTATATAAATGAGAGGGTAATTACAGCTGAAAGTATTTGAATTCAGATTTTATGTCATGTAGTTAATAACTATATAGTGTGAACAAGCTTTTATTTCTTCATGTATGAAACTAGAACATGAGCAATGCCTCCTTCAGAGAGCTGATGGTCTGAGACAATGCCTGTTAACATGTTTGGTGGTGTTTATTTTAACATGTTAGTAACATGCGTAGTGTCTATTCCATAGTGGTTACTTATCAGAGTCATCTATTGATTAGATACAAATATGATGGATAATTTCTAAAGTCCTGGAAGACACAGAGCTAATGGTTTTCATAAGTGATCACAACTTAAAGAATGAGTTGATCATCCTGCTGTAACTGAGATGTATTTAATACCTTTTCAAAGCACAGGAAACATCACAGAAGAGACAGAAAGAAAGCAATAGATGAGCAAGCAAAGGTGAGCGCGTGGAACACTGACTTCCGGCATGACACAGCTGTTAAACTTTTCAACTCACAGAAGCTACAATAACAAACACAAAATTTCCACAGATTGGGCATGTGAGTGCTCTGTCATGGAATGGGGAGGAACTTATGGGGTCCCACACCTCCTTGAGGATTTACAGACAACCAAAGACTGAATGAGGAGAATGGAAAATGTACTCCTTGATGTAAGCACTGGTAAGGCACACACGCTCCATAAACAAGTTCTCATCCAGGATCCTGTAACCATCACCACACACACACCCCACATGACATAAAGTGGACTGATTAGAAAGAGGAAAAGACTCATTTGGAATGGGGGGGGGGCAAAAGAGGGTAACAGGGGATGTGAATATGATCAAAATTCATTATAAGAATGTGATGAAACTCATTATGTGTAATTAATATATATCAATAAAACATGCTTTTAAAAGATTTACAAACAATAGTTTTGCCTGAGACCTGTATTGACTGGGGAAGTTTTAGAATCACATCTGTTCCCATGCCTTCCTTCTTCCCCATTCCACATTAAAGCAAGCCTCTGTGCAGAAACTCACTAATTCTTTGAAACTGGTCATCCATAGGCCCTGAGACTTAAGCCCCACCTCCTGCCAGGCTGTTTCTTGACCTTGTAACCATCTTGACTGTCCAGCTCATCTATTCCAACTGAAGTTCCTGCTGTTATTCAATTAAGCTTGATTCCAGACCAGAGACTCCTGGACAGACAGTCCCCAGCCCAGATCTCCCGTGGGCACAACACACGGTTCACATAGGAGCAGCAGAGTGACTAACAGTTGGATCCAGGGCTTTCTGGTTCAACTTACACCGCAGGCAATAGCAATATTCTCCTGGGTTTGCACAATGTCTGGGCTAGAGAGAGTCATTGCTTCCCATAAGGTAAACAGCATCACATTTTAAATGGAACTCATTAAATACATTCATAAAAGCAATCAAGAAATTTCAGTAATACCACAAAGCATTTACACAACTCATAAAAAATACCATTTTCCTGATTACCAGCCTTTAAACACAGCTCCCAAATAACACATTTATCCTTGGCCTAGTGATGAAAGATACATGACAAGTGGAAACTAAATTCTTGCCTATGTGTAAACATTTTCTGAACATAGTGAGTGCTTTTAACATGAGATTCGTGAGCCAATCTCAATAATGAAACCTGTAGCAGCTACAGTCACTAAGGATGCAGAGGAGAAAAAAAAAAGTTGGAGGGCAATGTGCTTAGATAAGATGCTCACATAGCTAGGCGATTATGAAACCTACTATCTAAAATGCAAATTAGTTTATTAGCATGTATATGCCATTGATCCAAAAAATGGACTGCCTCTTCTCACATGTACCAGCTGAAATATTTCATCTTTGTGCTCACATGAAATTTTAGAAATGCCTCTAAGGTCTTAGCTTAGACTGACTTAGTGGTCTTCTTTCCCCCATAGGTCTTGTGAGGCAATAGGTTTTGGGGAGGAGGTCATTACAATGGTCTAGTTGGAGGTCTAAAGTCCAGCAACCCTGAGTTCGAAACTTTGCATTTGCTAGAGACATGGGTGCTCCAATTCACCTTCTAACCTTATTATTTCCTCCACAGACATCAAAAAAAATTACTGATAAATATGAATGCTCAAAGGACACTTAGAACAGAAGACACGACTAACATACTGCTTTGATCCTTGGTTCATGGAGTCTTATGACTCTGTTCTTACTGTGGCCTCTGCAGACCTTACAGACATCTATCTGACCATCTTAAACACCTGAAACTTCACAGACCCTTGTGAATATGTACACTCCTAGACACAACATTATTCTTGGCTTTATTTATTTGAATACTCTGTGTGTGTGTGTGTGTGTGTTTGCATTCCTGCATGAGCCTATGTGGGTTGAGACCAGAGACCAATGCTTACTGTCTCCTCAACTGCTTTCCATCTATGAGAGACAGGATTGCTCACTGAACCTGATCTTGCCAACTTCTCCAGGCTGGCTGGCTAGCCAACCAGCAAGAAGAATCTTTATGCTTCTTACTTCCTCAGAAGTTGGCACATACACCATATCCAGTTTTTAATGTGAATTTTAGGTCATTAAACCATATCCTAATGCTTTTACAACAGCAAGCATACTAACAAATGGGCTGTCTCCCTGGACTGTTTCCCCAGCTTTGAGTTATTGTTACTTCAATACCTACCTGTATTTCCCTTTCTTTTCACCTGTATCTATTATTTACTTACTGTTGTAAAGCTATGTCTGTGTTATTCCAAGTCCATGTAGTACACTGAATGTAAAGAAAGCTCTATATTGATTTTTTAAAAAAAAAAAAAACTAGTATACATATCTTCATATCCCAGTTATTTTGTGTTGTCTGCAGAGTGGACTATATAAGAGCAAGTCTAAAGCACTAGAGGCATGTCTTAGTCACTACTGTGTATTTCATCCCTCTAGGTCCTAGAACACAGGAGTCATTATGACTGCTTAGTGGGGAACATACAGAACATATGCATTCTGCATGATTAGTCTCTCTTTCTTTGGTAGAACATAGGAATCTACTGGCTGATTTGTGAAAGAATGTATTTCTCTTTGCATGTGTGTTTCTCTGCTTACCAGTCAAGAACCTATTTAATTGTTTTAAAGAGAAGAACTCACAGCTTTTTCTCTAAAAATAAATTCCCATAGTCTATATGAAAGCTAATACGGGGTTAAATAATTAGACTTCTCAGTGTCTCATGGTAAATGAAGCCTGAATTATAACTCTATCCCCTAACCAGACAATAATCAATATTTCAGTATTTAACTCTAAGTCTGTGGATAGAATAATATGTTCTCTAATTTTCAAGATGAAAGTAAAAATTGTCTTTCCAATCACTCACAGCAAATGACTAATGAATAATGGTAGAGAGAGTGGCACACTCAAGAAATTTGGGTATCCATTTCATAAACAAGCTCAAAATGCAACTAATCCTTCTAATAGAATCTAAATAGCTATCATTTGTCTCAGGGAAAGATAGATAATAAATACATGGTGTAAGCAGCAACCAGTTTTATATATACATTAATGTCCTAAATTACCAAAAAACAATTTGTGTGGTAAGACAGGAAAAGCACAGCGTATTTCTTAATCAGTTTCTGTGATCTCATTTACCTTATTAGGATTTGTTATTATTTGTAAAATTAATTAGCTTCCCCTTTATCTATACTTTCTATGGTTTTCTGGAAGGAGAAACAGTGGCTCTTGGGTCCCGAATGACACATGGGCTGAGGCTGACTTTGCTGCTGACTAATGGTTCAATGCCGGGAAATGCAACGATTCTCCTCAGAGCTCTGTTGGGTCAGTGCTGGGGTACAGAAGCAGAGTCCCCACCACTTGTCCCCCATATCCAACTGTGTAGCATATGTGAGGACCTGGACAGATGCCCACTAGAAACTAAGCTTTTCAATGAGCAAGAAAAACGAGATAATCTAACATCTGAGGATTTGTGTGGGTGACCCAAACATTCATCCCTTTCTCCTCCATTGTATAAAATAAGCCTATGTTCTAAACCAAGCATGTTCAATGTTTATCAGAGTCTGTGTCTGACTTTGGCCTAATATTAGGACTGCATACAAAGTATCTGTCTGCTGTTGCAAAATATCAATAAACACAACCCTGATGTAAAATCATAAAGTGTATTTTTTTTAAAGTATCAAGAAGCACCATTGTTCTGCAGACACTTATTAAGCCAAGTCAAATGTACAATTACTTTAAGTCTGATACCATGATTGGTGAAGACTTCACGCTGACTCAAACAAGAATTTGCATGTGATAACTTCAATGTATATCATTTTACAAAATGTTTCAATTAACATTTAAGAAATAGCTAGTGCCAGGCTGAGATGATGGCCAGTAGGTAGAGTGCTTGCCTGGAACACACAAAGCCTGGACCCGCACTCGGCACCACAAAACCCAGATATCATGGAATATGTTTATAATCAAATCACTGGGGAGGTGGAGGCAGGGGGATGAGAAGTTCAAGGTCACCCTCAACTGTATAGTCAGTTAAATGTCAATCTGTGGTACAGGCGACATGAACTAAAAGAGAGAGGAGAAGGAAGGGAGAGAAGTAGGGAGGGACTGGTGGCCAAGCCTCCTTGCCTGCCCTGAATGTTTCTCCACCCAGTTTGCTTGTTTTTGTTGTTATTGATTTTGGTTTTTTGGTTTCGGTGGATTTTTTTTTTTTTTTTGGCTCCCTTTGGATTTCTGGGGATTTAGTAATAACTAAACTCCACCTGAACTATTTCTTTGCTTAGATGTTACCTATAGTTGAAAGACACTCCGAAGCTACATCCTGAACTCAAGATCCCCTGTGCCAGGGAGACTTCGATGTCTATCAACCACTATCCAAATACTATACTACACAGGCATCTGGGGGAGGGGCCTCATCTGCATCTGTTTTAGCCAGTCATTATCAACATTTCACCCCAGTATTTCACTGTGTCCAATATCTACAGCCACTATTTCCAAGCATCTATCTCTTTAAGTAATACTTTTAAAAATGATCTCTTTAGAAGGTCATCAGCAGGTCATGCATTACTGCCTTCATTCTCCTCACCCTTTATCCCTCCTCCATGTAGCTCAGAACTTGTTCTAAAGACTTGTCCATCTGATGTCATCATCCTTGAGGCAGGTTTCTTTAACCATACTTTCTCTGTGCAAAAAGACTCGCATACTTACCATCATCACTTTCTCAATCTGTTTCTGCATCTACTCACTCATTTGCACAGAAAATATTCTACCCTAGTGAAACCATTATTTCCCTTAAATAGACAATAAAATTCAAATCTCCACCTTCTCTCCAGCTTGCCCAAATCTTTGCCCATTTCCCCATTTCTTCTCCATCTCCTTCTCTGCTTTGAGTCATAGTCTATACTGTATAGAACCCAGAACTTCAAGTTCTCTAAATGTATTCTGTATTTGGCACTTATCCTACTAAGTCACTATTGCTGTGATGAAACATCATGACCAAAAATACATTGGAAAGGGTTGATTTGACTTACACTTCCATATCACAGGTTACCTTCAAAGGAAGTCAGGACAGGAACTCAAGCAGGTCAGGAACCTGGAGGCAGGAGCTGCGGCAGTGGAAACAGAGGAGTAATGTTTACTCCTTTGCTCCCTCTGGCTTGCTTAACCTGTTTTTGCCTTTTCTTTCTCATCTTTTCTCCTCTCTCATCTTCTTCCATTCTCCCTGCCCCTGCCCAGATTCACTCCTCTTCCATTTCCTTTCGGAAGAGAGAAGGTTTTCTAGGTATATGAGCCAAACATAGCATAACAAGTAACAGTAAGACTAGACACAAACTGTCATATCAGGGCTAGACTAGGCAACCTGGTAGGAAGAGGAAAAGTGTCCTAAGAGCAGGCAGAAGAGTCAGAGCCTCCTCCAAACCCACTAAGGAGCCTTGCAGAAACACCAAGCTCACAACCATAACATATTTGCACAGGACTTAGTGTTGACCCTTACAGGCTCCATAGTTGCCACCTCGGTGTCCGTCAGCCCCTACAAGCCCTGATGAGTTGATTCTGTTCTACTGGTGTCCTTATCCTTCTGGTTCATAGAATTCTCCCCCCACACACATACACACACTTTTCTATTAGGTTTTCAAGCTCCAAGGGGAATTACCCAATGGGGAGAGCTCCAATTTAGGCTCAATCTCTGTCTAATGCTTGTCAACCTGATTTTTAAATTTTTTTATAAGACCCAGGAATGACCCAACAAGGTAGGTCTTGCCCCATCCATCATTAATTAAGAAAACACCCTATAAACCTGAGTATAGGCCAATAATATGGAGGCTTTTTCTTAAGGTATCCTTCTTGTAAATTGACATAAAACTATTCAGCACAGTGTACCTCTTCATTCTCTACCCCACCCCTACTTTCTATTTAGAATTGCTTTCTCCATTTTTCTTTGAATTATAAACTCCACTCAAAGTCTATGTCACCTATATTTACACTTCCAGGCTTTCTGAAGAAATGAGTGCTCTTGGGGGCTGTTGATAGGTTTTATTCCTCTGAGAGGCATCCTTCAATTATTATATCCTCAGTCATAATGAAAAGTTAAGTCAACAGCTAAGTACATTCTATCTTTAATCTCTAGTACCTTATACAGTGGCTTTATATAAGATACAATTTATTTCTACTTCTTACAAACAAAAGACAAGCTTGTTCAAATGCATCGCCTGTTCTGGTGGCACAAAAGAAACAAATGAATCTCAAGTCAACTCTATTTCCATGTCTTCTGTTTACGGGAAGAAGACAAGATGGGAGGTGAAAAAGATGAACTTGAATCTCAGCAAGAGATGAACTTGCTACCCGAAGTATGAGAACTGAGTTTGGGTTCCCCGGAACCTATGTGACACCAGATGTGAAAACCCACACCTATAATCCCAGAGTTCTTACAGCCAAGGAGGAGAAGACAGGAGTATCACTCAGATATTTTGAACCAGTTATCCTAGGAAATTAAGCAGAAATCATGTTGAAACCTGTCTCAAATAAGGTAAAGGGTGAGGACCAATGGCCAAGACTGTTCTGAGATGTGGGACACTCATGTCATACTCACATACATGAACACCCTCCATACAAACATCATACACACCCATGTGCAAAGATTCAGAAATAAAGTGAAGTTGGAGCTGGGGAGTTAGCTCAGTTCAGATCACTTGTTCTTGCTGAGGACCTGAGTTCAGTGCCCAGTACCTTCCTTCATGGAGGATTATAACCATCTGTAACTCCACTTCTAGGGTGCTCACCACCCTCTGCTGGCTTTCAGGAACACTAGGCACATATGTGGTACATAGATATGCATGCAGGCAAACCACTCATACATGCAAAATTAAGTAAATAGTTTCTAAAGCAAGACTGAGACACATTTTGTCTTTTCCCATTATAACTATCATTATGATGACTGTAACTCAGTGGATACAGGATGAATTAATGACTGACCTGGACAGCATGGGGAAGGCTGATTTCAAAATCAGAAGACAAATATTTTCTCCTGTGTGCAGTTTTGACACATTCTTGGACAACAGGGAATGCTTGCATAATTCACTTCAAGCAGTTACAGATTTTGTAATCACCTCTCTCATTATACTTTAAGATATAAGTGTAAAAATAACCTGTTTTAACCCAACTACATTGGCAGTAACTACCTCATCCTTACCCTCCACTATCTGAAAGAACATTGGATTTCACCAGTGGCTCCATACACAGCATTTAAAAGAAGCGTCTTCATGGTCTCCCAGTATAACTTGGGGAATCCACAGAGAATAGCCCCTTCCTCTACCCTCTTCCTCTCCTCTCCACCCCCAGCCCCTTTCCAAGGTGCCAGGGTAAACACTGACTGATAACATTGTGTTCTTCACCACTAGCTGGTCTATTATGATCTAAGAGTGGGTTTTTCTTCAGTGCCAAGGGAAATCCCATGAGTATCTGTTGCTTCAATATCAATGGCCAAAAATTCTGAAGCAGAGGCATGGAGAAGCAGGAGGGGGGGTCTCATGGGGCATTTATTTCAAGCAAAGCAACTCAGCCAAAGTCTTCCTGGCTGTGTTTCACACACCGGTTCATTCTTTAAGAGATGCAGTGCGAGGCTCTCTGGTTAGACACGAACTCAAGCTGTTGAGTTGTATAGACAAGGGGAAGATATTCTGTCAGCCTTTGAGATTTCCTTTTAAACATGTGACCAGACATTCATGTATACACTTAGACTTTCATTTGAATCAGAAACCTGGAAATTGCATATTCATCTGCCTAGACACAGGACAGGCACTGTTTTAGGAGATAGGGATGTACATTGTATTATGGATACACGTCCAGAGAAAGGAAATCTTTACTGAACACAAAGTCCTAGAGGCAAAATGTTTTAAGAAAACAAATGGGTCATTGATAAGTCATGCTTATGATTTTTATCTTCTTTATAGTTATTGTTAACTTATCAGCATTTTAAATTCATTTTACTGTTTTTCTTGATAAATACAAAATAAAGAAAAAAAAGAAAATGGGAATGCTGCTAGGAAAAAAAAAGAAAACAAATGGAGTTGGGGAACAGGACCCCCAAAACTGGAATCATATTACAGACTTCCTGGAACAAAGCCAATCATGTTACTGGTGAGTAATTTGCAAATAACATCGCATATGCTACAGTATATCACACCAATATTTATCTCTTAAATATTTCTGTCTGGATCCATAAACTTCCTTGCTTAAAACTTCTAGATAATTGTAAGTAAATCATGTATTCATTCTGGCTTACATTCAATCTTCAATTCCAATAGTCAGAATTGATTTTGCAGGCTAATGTATAGAATATCTTTCTAGAAGCTTTTATCTGAAAAAAAAATAGCCTCATGCATTATATGTTGAAAAAAATGAAAAATATTTACTGTACATTTTTATATCTATTTTTTATGAGAAAGTGTCTTCATCCGATACTTGTCTCTGGTCAAGATTATCAAATTAAGGCCCTGAGAACAATCAGATTTCCACTTGGCCAAGTGCAATAATTAAGCAATGTCAAATCTGTCATCTTCACCACACTCCAGTTTCTGAGTCAGAATGGTGATATGGTAACAGAGCCTTAATCTTTATCTAAAGCCTACATGGAACTGTCCCTTCTTCTACCTTTATACCATATGGTGGCTGTTGACAGCCATGGCCATGCCTTCCTCAGCCCCTCTCCCCTTCATAGCACTCACCATCCTCTGTTGCTGGTACACAGAACCATTTTCTCAGCAGTGTCCAGGCTCCCCATAAGTAGATATTGTTACCTTCTTCAGATTACTTGTATCTCCATCACTTAGAATTAAAAGGCCATGAAGAGTGCATAATGGGAAACACAAGCAAGACAACATGAAAACCTGGAAGGAGCACAGGCTTTGTTGTTTATGTCTGAAATTATATGTTCTTGCTGATTAAAATGTAAATAACTCAGAGAATTTGGGGTTGAAACATCAAATTGCTAACAAAACAAGTAATAATTCAGCAAAGATTTAAATTATAAAGTAGATGGTTGCTCCAAACTGAGGGCTAGGAAGGCAGCCATTCACTGTTCACAGGCAAAAAAAAAAAGAAAAATGAAGTTTGGTGAGATAATGTCAATGGACACACACACAGGGAGGGGAAGGGAGAGAGGGAGGGAGGGGGAGGGAGAGAGGGAGGGAGGGGAAGGGAAGGAGAGAGAGAGACAGAGAGAGAGAGAGAGCGCAACCCAGATCCATCCTGTCTACCTCAACCATTCCATTTCAGAAACATCTAATTTGAAATTCTCTTCCCATAACTAAATGCCAAGCCAGAGAAAATGAACTGGGTATCTCCAGAAAAGGACAAAAAGACCAGAGTTGAAGGAGGTCAGAGTCTCCCAAGAGTGTGATGACCAGGATCCCCGAGGTCACTCATGAAACCTGATGAAGCTCGTTTACTCTGATGTGACAGGAACAACAGAAGGCAGGCTAGTGAAAGAGAACAGTGTAGACATAATACTCTCCTCTACACTTTACAACACCCCCTTCCCCAAATCTCCAAAAGTCTAGAAGACAAATGATCCTCACCACAATTTTCCTGTGTTCCCAAAAGAAATGGGGAAGTGCTGATAATCTGTCTGATACAAATAGACTAGGTCAGAGGAAGAAAGATGCAGAGTTCAAAAGAAAACAAAACATGAGAGCCAAACACTGTGCAGAACTATACTTCCTTTTTTATCACATGGCATGGCAGTGTGATGGTATACAAGGCTCATGAAGTAATGCCCTTTATTAGGGCATGGATACAAAGGGTGCTGGTATTCAAATCTGAAAGGACTGAGGAAACTCATAACTAAAACCCATTCTGCCATGAGGAAGGATAGGGACCAGTATTCACTGAAAAGTTTGTGGTGTGATGGACAGGGTTTCACTGGCTGACAAGGGACATCACATCTATTAGCGTGCACGGGGTTTCCATTTGGTAGACCGCATGCTTGGGCTGAGGAGTGCCAAGTGTAACTAAACAATCTTTCAAGTGTCATGAATACCTGAGGAGAGATAAATACAAGCTTAATGCATTTTGTCTAAATCAAAAGCAGCCAAGATAAGGGCAATAAAGGAACATACTGTAGACACAGATGTGGCCAATAATTTCCTTGAAAATAGAGTTTAGGATTGTCATTAATATTTCATATCAAATGAAAATATTACATTACTATTTAAATTTAGCCATTCTTAACAACACAATGACTAGGAAGAGGAATGAGATTGCTGACCTACTGTATTAGAATATGTATTTTACATTTCTATGCACAGAGTCATTCTCCTACTTTATAAAGGAGAATTTGTTCAGGAGCTGGGTCAATGATTAAGGAGAAAAACATAACTGGATAAAAGTCAAACTTCCCTATGAAGAAGATATACATTTTAAACTCAGAAATCATTGTGTTCACTACTGTTTTGCTGTCCCTGTGGAAGTATAATATATTGCTTGCTAACAAGATCTCTGAAGTCAAATCCCAGCTCATCCATTTATTAACAATGTAACTCTTCAAAGAGAGTTTTAATGCCTCAGTTTACCCATCCCTAGAAGAGGGATATTGGTAGTGATCACCACTTGGATAAGATAGTTTTGTGAGCTGTAACATAGAGCACCTTGGACAGGGGACATACAACAGATGTTACTGAGGGCTTTACAGTCACACCCATTTCCACTGGTAGTGGGCTTTAGTGTCCTTTAAAATTCATATGGCATTTAAGAAACATAGCCATGGCCTAGGATTAATGGCCCTAGCATGGCTGAATCAGGATAGTGTGTTGAGGCCAATCTGCTTTACAGAAGACCCTGTTTCTAAACAGCAATAACAACAATAGAACAACCCATGCATATTTATCTATTTTAATTTTTCTCACAGAACCAAGGATTGGGTAGCGTTAACCAAATAGTAAAGAAACATTCTGAAGTTTGCAGAGACCCCTAACACAATTTCCAAGTGATTATCAAATTTTCTACTTTTTCTAGCTGGCTTTTACATGGAGGGTTTGGTTCCTCAAATAGGAAAATGTTAATACCCATATTACCTGAAGATGTCCAAGTCAAGACTCTGCTGAGTAGTTGACATGAGCAGGAAGAAGTGGTGGGTACTCTGGTTCCTGAAGAAACAGATTGACCTGGGGAACTGATTAGTGCCTACCAGTAGTACCCCCTAGAGAGACTACATCCATATTTTGGATGTTACAGGGTTACACTGGGCACGAAACAGCCCTACTTATGCTTGGTTAAGATCCAAACACAGGCTGGAGAAATGGCTCAGCAGTTAATAGCCCTGGCTGTTCTTCCTGAGGACCCGAGTTCAATTCCCAGCATCCACATGGTAGCTAACAACTGTCTATAATTCCAAGATCTGACACCCTTACACAGCTATACATGCAGACAAAAACACCCATTCACATAAAAAAAATAAAAATAAATATTTTTTTAAAAAAATGCCCAAACACAGTAATATCTTGGTGGACTAGGATATTTTTCCTCTGGGCCACCAACCAGCTCACAAATCATGACAGAGAGACTTACTATTAGTTTTGAACCCCCGGCTTTAGCTCAGCTCTTTTACAGCTAGCTCTCGTAACTTAAATTAATGTGTGTAACTTTTGCCTTGGAGCTTTTTCCTTTTCTTGCTTTCTGTGTATCTGACTTGATGTCTCCAGGCAGCTGCCTGGCTTCTCCCGTGTTCTCTCTCCTCTCATTCTTCTGTCTTGTCTTTTCCTAGCGTTCTCCTCTTATTTATTCTCTCTGCCTGCCAGCCCCACCTACCATTTCTCCTGCCTAGCTATTGGCCATCCAGCTCTTTATTAGAACAATCAGGTGCCTTCAGCAGGCAAGGTGAAACAGATGCAACACATCTTTACATCATTAAACACACATCTTTACGTCATTAAACAAATGTAACACACCTTTACACAGTTAACGTAATTGTCTACAGCATAAACAAATGCAACACATCTTTACGTCATTAAACACACATCCTTCCGTCATTAAACAAATGCAGTATAAACAAAAGTAACACACCTTCACACAGTTAATGTAATAGTCTACAGCCTAAACAAATGTAACACATATTTGCCTAGTTGAAATAATATTTCACAGCACCTTAGTGATCTTGTCATAGGAAGACATTTTGAGGGTTCATGAAAGTGTGCAGACTTTGTTTCAGCTAAAAATTGGAAGATATGTGGTGCAATGGCATATTTACATCAATAATAAAAGACAATGTTTGATACACGGACTTTCTAGGCATTTTAAAATGTAAAATTATGAAGAGGCTTTGTACTTCTATGATGTATATAATTCCAAGCTCTATATGCCTCTTGATTTATTTTTCCTGTTTCTAAGAATTTTGAATATAAATAAAAAATTCTGCTTAAAGGGTGTGAGTTTTAATTTGCTTTATCTCTCTTGTTTTCTTAAACCCTTTCTTTCCCCTTTCCCTGTTTTTTTTTTTCTTTTTCAAAAGAATTTAAAGTGACAGTGTTTCCTGACTCCCCGTTATGAAGGTCCAGATAATAGTCAACGGAGAAGCTCAGCACAGACAACCAGGTACCTGTCATGCTTGAAAAACAAAATCTAAATTGTAAAAGCATAGAATAATGAACACAAGAGAGCAAAGCTTAGGCCCCCCCTTTGAATTGCCCAAGGTACAGTCTGTCAGCTCAAGAAAATATGGAGGCCAATATTTACAGAGATTATTCTAGAAGGTAATGGCAATAATCCTCACAATTAGATAATAGAGCCTTTCCATATTAACATAAATGATATTTGAAAATGGAAACATGAAGCCTCTGCAAGCATAAGCTCCAATATTAATGGGGCACATAAACAGAAAAAAATGGTTTTGTGCTATTTAATCTCAAAAAAGGCTTAATGACCCTTATCTGATTATCAAAACAGCAGAAGCAACTGTATTAGATAAATAGGACATTATAACTACTGTTAACTGGTAAGCAGCTTGAGAATATCTAAATGAGTATATTTTTAAATCAACCATAATAGTCACAAGAGGAATACTAAAGAGATGCCCTGGATATGGCTATGACATTGGCAAACTTGAACATGCTAGAGGAACCCAGGAAAACAAATCTGAGTGAAACCCAAGGACTTGGTTAATTACACTGTGGATTCCTCAAGCTGCAGATGCATGAATCCTCAGATCAATGTATATTCCCGCACCAGAGAGTCAAATGCTTCTGCCTGGAGTTTGGTTAATTTGACCCGTGGAATGAAATCTTCTACTGAAATAGAGAAAACCTAAGAAATCTTCTGTGCCACACAGTGTGGATGATCTTAGTGCAGTTTTCCACCACTTATTAGACAGAAAGAAGCAGATTCAGTAACAAAGGGAACCTCTGTGCTTCAGTCTCGACTACCATGGGTAATGGCTAAGAAAACATCTCTTGTCCACTGTGTTCATTCATTGAGTCCTCTCTTTCCTTACTCTATGAGTGCAGCCACAGCACCTTTCTTTCTGGAGTCAAGGCCTTTGGTGTGATCTTCTCAACCTTTAAGCCTGAAAACTGCACTCAATTCCCAGGCAGTTGTACCACAGGAAAGATAACCATGTATGTGATAGGATCAATGATCAGCAAATGTTACTGCACTGCTGTCCTAATATTCCACCTCTGGTTTCTAGGCTTTAACCCAGCCCAACCTTAAAGTTCAATCTTTAAATGGAACATCTTTTCTAGTTAAACCCACCTAATTGGAGCAAGCTCATTGGAAGCTTGTTCTGGGGCAGTACAGAATCTCAATATGTATGTTCCTTAGGTCTATTGTGCCTACAACATGTAAATGATGAATATACCATAGTAATCATCAAAGACTGAGAACACAATGACATATTTCTCCATTTCAGTTAGAAATTTGTGATCATTAGAAGCGTTCAGACATACACAAAGACATTCCAGAGCCAGGAAGAATAACAGACTTTGCTAGAGTCTATAACAACCATACTGGCTTACATAGTGTTAGGCTTTGCACACCTGGTTCAGTTTTGGAAGGTGATGCCAAAGGGAGAGATCAACTATTAGAAACAGTGAAGCTTCTCACTCCATGTTGTTTGAAGGCATGGAGCTCAGATCTTTTTTCCCCTGTTGCTTAACCTTTAAAATCATGAATTTTTTGTCTCCTCATTTATCATTGTCTAACCTTTGCTACTGTAATTTGAGACACAGATTGAAAAGAACCTCTGTCAATAAATCGTTGTTGTTTGGTTGAATTTTCTTTTCCCTGTGGGTCTGAATGTTTTCTTACATGTTCTCCAGTCAGATGGTCGACTTTACAGAATCCATTTTCCCAAATATGAAATAGGAATAAAGCCTAGAAGACAGAAAGAAGGAAGTGAGATGGTCCAAGAGGAAATTAGTACCTCACACTCAAGTTTGCTATTCCCCCTTATAATGCTGTGCTCTGTTCCTTAGGACTCTGGCTGTCATGTTGTGTCAGCCCCACCCAAAGGGAGCAACTGCATCTTGGAAGGCCACACTATCTTCTGTCCTGGCTCCTCCCTTTCCTTAGGAACACCTTGGTACCCAAGCATCTACCTGAATGTCTGCCTCATCACTGAGCATTTGCCATGACAAAGGTATAGCCTGAGAGTTACATGTGATGTTACAGGAAGGGCAAAGAATTGCAGGAAGAAAGCAACAAAGAGGCCAGTCAATACATTCAATCTCCTGCATTTTCCTATGATTATACCATGAAGTAATGGACACATATTCAGCAGCCAGTGACTTCCAGAAACAAGCCGTGAAATCTCAGTTTTGACTTCTCCTTTAAATTAGTCACAGGTGTTACCTTTCCATAATGCAAATTTATCTGGTTCTTCCATTCTTCATTTCAAAGGAATTTGGAATAAGGCCAGTTGCAAAGACGTAGCTGTATTTTTCATAATAAGCACATTTCCTTAAATACTTACAGAAAAAGCATTCACAACTTCAGATGGTTATGGTAATGATGGAGGGTGTCACACACTGGGGGCTGAGATGTCGGCCATAGGCAGAGCCACTAGACAAATTCTTTCTAAAACGATGGTTATAGCAATGTGTGTCAAGCAGGAGCATGATGTATCTCCATGTTCATTCGACCCACCAAATATAATTGTTTGGGAAAATATAAATGACAAATTGACCTTCAGATTAATAGCTGCTGTATTGGTAAAGTACAAATCACTTTTAACAGCCACATTACTTTAGCAAAGAGAAGCTCGCTAACTGTTCTTTAATTAAGTACATTTAATGACCTTAAGGGGATTAGTCGTCTTGTCTCATGATCAATAAGTGCACCAAGATGGCTGCCTCATAAAGTGAGGTGGAGGAATGAGGAGAATCAGGAAGATTATTTCCCTCCCCCCAGCATTTTTTCTTTTAATTGTTTGATCCTATTCAACAATCTGAAAACTGACAATTCCAGATGAGAACAACATACTGGAAATCGATTAATTCTGAAGGCAGGAATTTATTTCAGCAAACACAGTGCTTACAATAGTGTTCCAAATCCTGTTGACACGCAGTGTATCTTTCCAGCCAGTTGCTGCTTGAACCTGGATGATCTCAGAGTCTCCGCTGTCCCATTTGGTGATTGGTTAATTAATTATAAATAATTGATTCACTTTGAGACTCCTTTTGTACATTTGTAAAATTACATAGGAGGCATCACAGATCATTTGCTGTGTCTACATTTTATATTTTACATAGGTAACAGTTACATTTGTGTGTGTGTGTGTGTGTGTGTGTGTGTGTGTGTGTGTGTGTGTGTGATCTCTCTAAGAAACCAGATACACCACAAATGCTAAACTCCTGGACCAGATCCCACCTTTATTTCGCCTAAATGCTGAGTAAGAGCAAGTACAGAAATTATCACCCAAATCAAAAAGGGCTAGTTAAAACAGTGGAGCACCTGGCGCAGTAGAGATGATAATGGGAATGTAGTGGAATGGCAGATATTAGTTATGGAGTTGCAAACAGTCTGTGGATGTGGAGAGATGTCTGAGTATTAGTTATGAAGCTGCAAATGTTCTAGTAGTGACGTGAGAAAATTGTCTTTCCTTCTGGGCCTCAGCATTCTTGTAGAGTGGAACTGCCACCATAACATCACTATGGTAACAAGTGAGAGTCCTAATTCTGTATCACAACATCACTCAAAGCAGATACCTGCTTAGTAACTGGAGTTCCATTCCCATCCACTTCACTGATGTTTCTATGTGATTCAGAGACAACCCGATAAACACTGTATGAGGTCAGCAAGATGTAGCTGGCATTCATTCTACATTGGCTCTTTGTTTTTGCATTTGATTGGGATTTATTCATTTTGTTTTATGTCTATTACTGTTTTGCCTGTGTGTATGTATGTATGTGCACTGTATGTGTGCTTCATGCCCACAAAGGTCAGAAGCAAGTGTTATATCTCTTGGAACTGGATTTACCTCCAACCGTTAACTACAATGTCTCATGGTGTGTTACTACCACTGTGCTATCTGATGCTTGTACAAAGAGAAAAGATGAACAAAGGGAATACTCTTGGATTAATTCAGTTGAAGGGAGTGGCATCTGCCAGACCTCCCACTCTTCCACTCATGGGTATTCTTGACATCTGGCAAGTTTACAATTTCAGTGGTGTCTCCAGTGGCTATCACTAAAGAGCTTGGCACTATGTGCAAGGACAGGGAGAACATGGGTTGTGCCGTCATTGCCTCCTACTCGGTCCCTATAAGACCTTGGGCACATCCTGTCACCTCTTTTAAGTACCCATTCTCCATGACTATCAATCAGATGGGGCAGGGTGAGGCTTGAAAGACCTACAGGTCATCTATGTTCCTAACCAAGCATGAGATTTAACATAGAGTGTGCACTTTGAAATGAATACTTTTAGGCTGGGGAGATGGCTTAGTGGTTGAAACTCTTGCTGTGTAAGCATGAAGATTGGAATTCAGACCCTCAGAAATCTGCATAAATGACAGGTTGGCAAATGTCCTGCCTGTACTTTAATCTCTAGAACAGGCTAGCTAACATGACTAACAATGTCAATGAACTCTGTGTTTGACTGAAAAACTCTGCCTCAATAAAGGATGAAAGATGATTCCCTGAACCAACTTTGAGCCTTCATATGAATGCACAAGAATACCTGTACTCTCTGCTCATGCATGTGCATGCACATATATACAAACATATATACATATCAAATGTAAAAAGAAATAAAGCAAATACTTTTCACACTTAAAAGCAAATGATTTGTGGTATCTGTGCCAACCAGTCTATGATTAAGTAATCAATAGGAAGAAAAGCTCTAAAGTCCCAAAGGCATGTTGAGAAGGTTCAAAGAATAAAACACTTAGAACAGAGCCTTGAAGCAATAAGGGAAGCAGGAAAGAACAATGATGTTTTAGAATGTTCCTTCATGGCTCTGCTCTAGATTGCCCTGAACTTCTGCATGGATATTTAATCAGGAAACAGTTATACATTGTTAATCTTGAATGACTATTATCTGCTTTCTAGTAATTTTCATTTCTGTTGCTCACTCCTAAGACTGTCCTCATTTTTCATACCCTGGTATGATGCTCTTATCCTCCACAGGGAACTGAAATTTCCTACAATGGGACATGTTGAGGCATGGTGGGAGAGCAGCCCTGGTTCCCACATGATTGCCACATGTATCCATAACCCACTTTGGAATCAGATTAGAGATGCCTTC
Organism: Sigmodon hispidus; assembly: GCA_004025045.1. Lineage (NCBI taxonomy): Eukaryota > Metazoa > Chordata > Mammalia > Rodentia > Cricetidae > Sigmodon > Sigmodon hispidus. The sequence continues at coordinate 131,707 of PVIH01000009.1, forward strand.
TACACTGATGATGAATTGGGCTCCAGGCTTGTGAAATACCTTGCAAAAGTCATTCTATGTATGTTTTTATTACCTACAAAATGCCAGCAGACTATCTTAGAGCTTTACAGTTCAAGAAAGTAAGATGTAAAATTGACTCTTACTACCTGCAAAATAGCTGAATTTTTTTTCTTCCCAGCAAAGTACATAAACCTATATACTCCAATGTGAGGAAAGGCAACCAAACTTTTATTCCTCTAAGTGTCAGATATTTGTTTTTTAGTTGGCTATATTGGGAGCAAGAAAATGTAGTACTCAGACATTTTATAGCTGATCCATGATCACAAAATCAAAGGATTTTACCAATTTGACTTGGCCCAATGTTGGTCTAAGTTGGGAAGAGAACACCAAAGTTACGAGAAAATGCTTAGCAGGGCAGAATCAGGCCCTTGCCCACGAGGTCTGATTCTGATTCATGTCAGGAGTGTGTGTGTGTGTGTGTGTGTGTGTGTGTGTGTGTGTGTGTATGTGATCTGTGTTTGTGAGCATGTGTGTGTGTGAATGTGTGTGACTGTGTATCTATGTGATTGTGAGCATGTATATGTGTGAGTATAAGTGTGTGTGAGAGTAGGTATGGGTATGATTATGAGCATGTGTATGTGCATATGAGTGGTGTGTGAATGAGTGTGTGTGTGTGTGTGTGTGTGTGTGTGTGTGTGATGGGAGGGTTGTTTCACCTTCCCAATACAGCAGTTGTCCCTTTTTGAGTGGGGATAATTATAGAGCCTATCTCATGGGTCTTGAGCACCAAAATGAACTAAAATGTGGGGTACTCGACCTTCCAGAATCACCACATAAATGGTGAGTACTATGCTGACATTACCCTTTATGAATGACCTGAGTCAGAGCTTTGTGATAGCCCAGAAGATAACAGGGATTAAAAATGGAGCTTGTGAAATGCTCAGCAGGCTAAGGTACTTCCTGCCAAGTCTGACTACCTACATTTGCTCTCTGGACCGACTTGGTAAAAGGATGTAAAATGAGAAGCTAGTTAAAGATGACACAGAGAGATGCCTTCTACTTATGAGAAGCGAAGTAAGCAGGAGCAGAATTTGAGTTCTGCTATTTCTTTCATTTAACCCCTGGCTGGTTATCAGCTAATGTGAGAGACTGTCCTGTTTCTGGTCATTTACCTGCATTGGAAACATATATTCACGTACATTATATGCTCTTTAAAAAAATTATTAAAATCTCCTTCTAATTTAATATTTTTAAAATAAAAAACCATTTTAAAAATCTTGTGATGCTATACTCAAGGATTAGTTATTAATTTCAAAACAAAGTGAACCAAGAATAGCATCCCACCCAGAAAGCCATGGAATGGCCAAGTAGTGGCCAAGAAAATCTCAACAGGAAGGAGACAAATGGTTTCCCCTTGTTCCCCTTAATTCCCTTTGCCCTATCTTGCTTTCTTAGGTCCTTCCTTCATTCTCAGGGACAAGTTGTAGTGATAGATAAAATGATGGAGAAAACACAGACGTTAGACTTAGATGGATGAAGATAACTATGTCCTGCCACCCTGCTGTCCTGAGGTCCTTCTGCCCTGCCATCCTGTCCAGCTCACTTTCCCTTCCTTCTTGGGAAACAAACCCTGGGTTGCACATACTGAACCAGTGCTGTCCCACTGACTGAATCCCCAGCTCCTTAGGAACATTTCTCCATGTGTTTCTTTCTAGCCTCTAAAATGGAAACAGTGACAGGCCCCACATGGTCTTTTTCCCTGTTGATTTTAGTTTTCCATAACACACCATTGCCTTTCATGAGACTCAAATTTTACCAGACCTCTTTTTGATAAAGGGCAAAGAAGTATGGATTTTTCTGTGAAAAATCATTTAATTTTACCAAGTTACTTTGGAGTTCCTATGCCATTTTCTTAAAGCAAATAAAGCAAATAGTAAGTAATTTGATCTTGGTCCTTTCCCATTGGGTAGGTTTGCAGGGGGTATATAGAAGGCTAGCAGTTGGCAGAAATACTTTCAAGTAAAATATTTCTAATTTTAAAAGCAATATAAATGAACATGAACTTTAAGCTAAAGGGAGTATGTATACTAAAAAGATGAAGACAAATTCTACACCTATAGAAAGCAATACAGATGATAAGGTTCCAAGCTCTGACCTAGACCAGGAAATGCTTCATGGTCAGAAATGACAGATAGATTCTGTTCAAGGAATCACTAAGTAGCCTCAGAAACATTAATTAACTAATATTGCTAAAGCTGGGTAGAAGGAGAGAATGGGCGTTTAGTGAATATGAGGATGGTTTGTATTTTATTTTAGACTTCCTATCTGTGTTTTCTAAGGAAACATCAAATGATACCGTGGCAGTGTCAGTCTGGGCAATCACTCCAGTGTGTGCTGATGTCTCTGGGAATTCAAAGAACCAATCAGAGGGGCAAACACCCATGGCACCCAAGTGGCTTTAGCGCTATCAAACACAGTACCTTCGGGAGATCACAAATGACCTCTAATTGTTATCATTCTGCACACATTTGCTGGAGAGCTTTGTTTAAGCTCTCCTGTACCAATTTCCTCCCCTCCCTTCCACTCTCTCCCCATGGAGGCTAACAGCCGGTTAGTCTCGGTTCAACAACTTTTTATACTGAGATGCCTTCTTCTTCCCACAAAGTGTGGGGTAGGGCTCTGTTTCCCACTCTCCAGCTGCCAGTCCTCCCTCCTTGTCACAATGGATGGATTCTTGTTTCATTTCCTATACCCTTCCTTTAACCTAGAGCCACACAGACATAGGGAGCTTGTCTGTCTCTTCATAACTGGGTACCACCAAGCCCAGCATCCCATAGACTCTACATGCATACTCCTCAGTCAGTGTGAGAGATACAGTTATATGTGAGGATGTGAAAACCTGACAAAATCCCTGCCTTGCAAGTTTACTTTTTGTGATTGGAGCCCATGAAAAGCAAAATGTAAGTAAAGAATATATAGAGGCATCAAGGGTCAAGAATCTTATGGAAAACAGTCAGTAAACTGGTGCCAGAAACTATGAGAATCTAGCACAACTTTCCCCTGAGGAAAGGCACAGCATACTGATAGAGGGAAAGACAAAAATAAATGTTACTCAGGAGAGTTCAAGGTGAAGGGGCAGAAGAATTTAAGTGACCCAGCCAGAGGAGGGTAGGCATGGAGAAGACCTGGAGAGGAGGAGAAGGCAGAATAAAATGAAATGCACATACGTATGAAAATTCCAGCATTAGACACATGACTTTACATGCTAATTTAAGAATTAAGAAATCAAAAAAACAAAAAAAAAAACCTAAAACTAAATTGCAGGAAACTGAACAACATAATACACACACACACACACACACACACACACACACACACACACACACACACACTGTTCCTAGAAGTTATCTTATTTTATAAACTGGGTCATTTTAGATGTGATTAAATAGAGGCTCTTGTGATGAGGGAGATTATATTAGATGCCCCTTATACCAATGTGCTACCACCACAAATATATTTAAAGCACTTATGCCAAGGTAGGTGGCACACATGGACAAAAGAAGCCAATGTAAAGAGGGACGCAAGAGAGACTTGATGTTACTGGCTTTGGGTGCTGGAGAACTGTGGACACAGGATGAAGATGTCTCTACTTCCCTCAATGATGGGATGGAAAACTAGAAGTGTAAACTGAAATAAACCCTTTCCCCCTCCAAGATGTCATTAGTCAGATTGTTCGTCTTGGTGACAGAAAGCAAAGAAGAATATAAACATATAAGAGAATTAGCTGCAAACTGAGTGGCAAAATCAATGCCATTGCTGAGTAAAATAATGTGTGCATGTGTATAAATAAACAGGGTGATTCTATATCTGACACAGCAACACTAAAACCAAAGCACTTAAGATACCAGTTAAGAGAAATTTCTGTTTTAGCTATTCACCCTTGCCATAAATGCTTTTAAAAGTAAATAAAAATGCATGTACAGGTTTGATACAGAGATTCACAAGTTGATTAAAAAGGATAACGGGACCAAGAAAAAATCAACAGAAACAAAGATGGTACTATGATGCTATAGAGAAAGGTCGAGGGAACAGCTACACAATAGGGTGTGAACAGAGAGAAAGAAAGATGTGGAAGACATAATCTCCAGTGGATGCCATTCAGAAAAATCTGCAGAAATCCAGTCCAGGTTAGCTGACAAAACAAAAAAGGTAAGCAAAGCAATTAACTCTAGAACATCAGATGTGGAGGCATTTTCTCAACACCAAAAAGAGTGGCATGTTTTTAGGAGCACGATAAGTACTCTGTAGGAAAGAGTGGTAACTAGGGCCATGCCAAAGTTCAAAATCCTTCATCAAAGGATAAAGAAAGTAAAAATTCAGCCTGCTGATTTAGAGATCTTACCTGCTTGTAATTGGGTTTACTCAAAATATACTAAAATTATCTACAAATAACTAAATTGAGATGATTGGAAACATAAGAATTGGCTAATCTAGACAGCAACTTTATATATAGAAAATACACAAATGGTCAATAATTTCTGAAATACATATTCAATATTATTGAGGTCCAGAGAAATAAAATAAGTTTAAAAATGAAATAAATTTAAAACCTGAACAATGAAAAAAACATGAAATATCAATATATAGATTAATATACATGGTAACATTAAGAACTGTAATAATCATTACAATATTAATGGAGGAGAGGGTTCATATAATCACTTGGGAAAATTGTTACAAACTTATCTATTGAAATTAAATCTATGCATAATGTGCATTATTGCTATGCTACCTGCAGAATATATTTCTAGATGTGTGTACGTTAAGGCACAATGAAAATAAATAAGTTCATGGAAATATTATTTGTACTAATAATGATAATATAACCCAAATTCTCATCTGCAGATGAGCAAACTACTGCTAATTGGAACCTGGATGAATTTATCAAAAGTAATGTTAATCCAAAAAGGACAGTTAGAAAATACTCTACACTGTGTTTTTCATTCATTTAAGTATGAAAAGCAGATGGTTTTTTATGCTGCTTAGCAATGTGTACTTATAAGGAAAAATAAATATTATATTTACCTTCGTTCCCACTTGAGCCACGGGCAAAATGTTTGTGGGGCTGACCACTGTCAGATGTGTGGCTTTCTAGATGCTTCCATGAGTGTTGACATCATGAATATTCATTAAGAAAAGCCTACTTTGTGTACTCTTCAATGCTTAAAAGATAGTCTAAAGGGAACATAATTTACTATTAAATGATTGGTAAATATTATAAGGATAATGTACATATGTAACTCATAACATGTATACCAAACACATACTGTATAAACTCACAAAGGTAATTATCATCAAGAATTAAAATTAAAGATTCTCATATATTTCAGAAACACCAAGGAAATAAAGTAACTATGAAATATATAAATAATATTAATAATGTGTTAACAATAGATACTTCATTCACAGTTCTTAACAATCTTGTTTTGAGTTGAAGCAGAACATTCTCAAAAGTCAACTCTAAACTCAGCCACAGAAAGCTTATATAAAATGTTATCACTGGGAAACTCAGACCCATGTCCAGAGCAGATTCAGAGGTGAGCAGATTCCAGCTTCTGGGCTACTTGTCCGGAGAATTCCTCTCCAGAATCTAGGTCATACCCAAGGGTCTGACAGACCCTAGGCTTTAGCTGTGAGGGGCCTCATCCAGTGAACCCTAAAAGAGGGGACCTTGCATGGCTGGACCCCCTCCTCCAGGGTGAACTGTGTCATCAGAGAACGACTGAGGCCTTTGAAACTCAGACCCATGTGCCGAGCACAGTCAGAGATCAAGCAGACACCTTGCTCAGAGCAGACAGGAGATACATAAGACCTCTAGCCACAACTGACTAGGAGCTGACAAATTGTGAAACAATGAAGCCATGGGCAGATGCCAGGGCAAAAATACATGTAACATTATAAAGAACAACAAGGCAACACCAGAAAAACTGGCAGTTTTACAACTACAAGACCTGAACAGAGCAATGAGGAGGAAACAGAAGGAAACACCTTTATGAGGATTAGTGAAGCCTTAAAAGAGGATATAAAAAATTCCCTTAAAGAAATAGAAGAAAATAGAAACAAAAAATTGAAAGAGATGAACAAATCCTTGAAAGAAAACCAAGAAAAGGAAAAAAATGAAACATTCCAGAAACTAAAAATTGAAATAGAAGCAATAAGAAAGGCACAAAAGGTGGAAACAGAAAATCTGAAGAAAAGAGCTGGAACTACAGATACAAGCATAACCAACAGAATCCAAGAGATGGAAGAGAGAATCTCTGGAGTGCAAGAGTCAATAGCAGAATTAGATACATCAGTCAAAGAAAACACTAAAACCAAAAAAAGCCATAACACAAAACATTCAGGAAATTTGGGACACTATGAAAAGACCTAACCTGAGAATAATAGGAATATAAGATGGAGAAGAATACCAGCTTAAAGGCACAGATGATGCATTCAATACAATAGAAGAAAACTTTCCCAACTTAAAGAAGAAAATGCCTGTAAAGATACAAGAAGCTTACAGAACACCAAGTAGATTTGAACCCCCCCCCAAAAAAAGTCCCCTTGCTACATAATAATCAAGGCACAAAATATACAGAGGAAAGGAAAAAATTTTAAGAGCTGCAAAAGAAAAGGACCAGTTACCAATAAAGGCAGACCCATCCGAATAACACCTGACTATTTAATGGAAACAATGAAAGCAAGAAGGGCTTGGTCAGAAGTTATACAGACAATAAAAGAGCATGGCTGCCAACCTAGACTACTATACCCACCAAAACTATCAATCATCATAGATGGAGTAACCAAGATATTTCATGACAAAGTCAGACTGAAACAATACCTTCCTACAAGTCTGGCCCTTCAGAAAGCATTAGAGGGAAAACTCCAACCCAAGGATCCCAGATACATTCATGAAACCACAAACAATCAATAATCCCACAGAAGAAAAGCCCAGAGAAAGGAAATACATACAAGCTACCACCAAAAATAACAGGAAATATCAATCAGTGGTCACTAGTATCCCTTAATATCAATGGACTCTATTCACCTATAAAAAGACACACACTAACACGATGGAAATACAAAAACAGAAGCCATTCTTTTCCTGTATTCAAGAAACACACCTTAACCACTAAGATATACACATGCTCAGAGAAAAGGGCTGGGAAAAGATTTTCCAATCAAATAGACCTAAGAAACAAGCTGGTGTTGACATCCTAATATCTAACAAAGTAGACTTTAAACTAAAACCAATTGAAAGAGACCAGAATGGACATTACTTATTCATCTCAGAAAATTTGAACAAGATGAGATCTCAATTCTGACTATTTATGCCCCTAATATAAGGGCACCTATCTATGTAAAAGAAACACTACTAAGGCTCAAATCCCACATCAATTCTCACACCCTAATAGTAGGAAACTTCAATGTCCCACTTTCACCCCTGGATAGGTTAACCAGACAGAGACTCAACAGAGAAATAAGGAGTCTAACAGAAGTTATGATACAAATGGATTTAATAGATATTTACAGAAGCTTCCACCCAAATGCAAAGGAATATACATATTTCTTATCACCACATGGAACTTTCTCTAAAATTGACCACATAATTAGACATAAAGCAAATATCAATAGATACAAAAATGGAAATAATCCCTTGTATCATATCAACAAATGGTGTTGATATAGCTGCATGGTAGTGTGTAGAAAAATGCAAATAGAGCCAAGCCTATCACCCTGCACAAAACTCAAATCCAAGTGAATCAAAGACCTCAACATAAACCCAGCTACTCTGAATTTGATAGAAAAGAAAGTGGGAAATACCGTCCAACACATTGGCACAGGTGACCACTTCCTAAATATAACACCAGTGGCTCAGACACCAAGAACAACAATCAAGTTGGGACCTCCTGAAACTGAGAAGCTTCTGTAAAGCCAAGGACACATTCAATAAGACAAAACAACAGCCTACAGAATGGGAAAAGATTTTCACTAACCGTAGAAGTGACAGAGTACTGATCTCTAAAATATATAGAGAACTCAAGAAACTAGAGCCCAAAACCTTGACTAACACAATCAAAAAAATGGGGTTCAGTAAGCAATATTGGGACAGTTGGACCTTGGGACTGCCTGCTGCCTGCCCAGGCAGGGGATGGGGAGTTGTGGAGAGAGGACCTGATATGGTAGGAGGGGGAAGGGACCTTGAATAAGGATAAACAAGGATAGAAAGTGTGACTTCTTTGTTCATAATAATAAAATAAAAAATAAAAAAACAAAAAATTTAAAAGTAGAAAATAAATTATAAAAATTTAGTAAACACTATGAGTAACTATTTCTGTATTATACATTTCAAATGCAACTTTATGATGTTTATGTAAGGAGTAATAAATATGTGAGTGTTAATTTCTAGGACTAAAGAATATTAAATTATAACCTGGATATTTTAGTATGTACCACTTAAATGATTAGATATAATTTAAAGATTAATAAACATTACCAGAAAAAAATTTAAAAAATGGGGTTCAGAACTAAAAAAGGAATTCTCAGCAGAAGAATTACGAATGGCTGAAAGGCATTTGAAAAAGTGCTCAACATCTTTAGCCATCAGAGAAATGCAAATCAAAACAGCTTTGAGATACCACCTTACACCTGTCAAATTGGCTAAGTTAAAGGACACAGATGACAGCCTATGCTGCAGAGGTTACAGTCTCTCCAATGTTGGTGGGAGTGTAAAATTGTTCAGCCACTCTAGAATGCAGTAAGGCAGTTTCTCAGAAAACTAGGAATCAAATCTTCCCAAGGACCCAGCAACATCACTACTGGGCATATACCCTAAAGATGCACATTCATACTCCAAAGGCATTAGCTAAACTATGTTCTTAGCAGCAATATTCATAATAGCAAGAACCTGGAAACAACCTAGATGTTCCTCAACTGAAGAATGAATTAACAAAATTGTGGTTCATTTACATAATGGAGTACTACTCAGCAGTGAGAAAAAATGCTAAAAATATCCTAAAATTTGCAGGCAAAAAGATGGATTTGGAGCATATCTTCCTGATTTAGGTGTCATAAACCCAGAAAGATAAGCAGGGGATGTACTCACTCATGAGTGGACTTTAAACAAAAAGCAAAGCATGTCCAAGCTGCAAACCACAACCACTGAATAGTTTAGAATCTGAAACACCTTGGACCAGCACCTTGGAGCCCATTTCCTCCAGAGGAACAACTGACTCAGTCTTGATGTTGGGATGAGGATAGTGTATTTGCCTGGAGCAGATGCTGAACTAAGCCACCTTGGGACCTTGGGAACTCCTGCCCTTGCTGGGGAGGGATAAAGAGATGGAGAGAAGAAAGAGTGACTAGGACGTGAGGGAGGGAGAAGGGAGTTTGAACAAAGGGATACATGGATAAAAAAATATGATTTTATTCATAATAAAAAATGTTCTCACTGAAGTACATATGAATTATACTCCCAGAAATGTAAATAAATGTAGCAAACATGTACATGTATATTTATGTACATATATACCATGCTACTAAACCTGCTGATTAATGAGAAATGTACTAAAGATAATTATGGGACACTTAGATAAATTTTAGTAAGAACATCCCATGTCAGATTTCATAAGCTAAAACCCTTTGCATGTGTTAAATAATATGAAATGTAAATTTGTAAGCCCTTATTGCATGTTTACTTGATTTCTTGCTTTTCTTGTCTTTTTGTATATACATGATATAATTTTGCAGCTCAGCTCACAAAATCATATTATTCTGCCCTCTTCTTCAAGCTGAGACTTAGCTCTGTGACTTTTTGGACAATGGAAGGTGAATAAAGAGAGAAGCAGTGGCTTCTCATCTATCTTGGGATGTGTTGGTGACTCTTCAGTCACTGAGATGAAAGTGTTTTTCTGGTGAGTGCTGTGTCTTGGCCTGGATCTGCTGACCATATACAGGGTAGGGGCTGAGTCCAGCCTATCACTCCAACCATTCCCAAACATGTAGCCCTTATTTTAGATTTTACTGGAATTTTGTAGTTATTATAAAGCCAGAATGGTTGATAGAACTATCAATATATGCAAATGAAACTGATAGTCACAACAAAATATAAACTGTGGGATCAGCTTGGGGACAAAGGTAGAGGAAATTTCGGTAGAAAATTGGGGGAAATGTCTTCCAGGAGGTAAAATGGCCACCTACAGTAACCATTTGTAGAGTATCTGAGAAAAATGTGCCTTGAGTCATTTAGAAGGAAAGAGTGATCTAATAAACAGATAGAATTAGAAAAGCTGCTTTAGAGTCAAAATGCTAATATCAGGGCTCAGTTGTCCTAAATGCTGATAATATAACAGAGGTGGGTTTTATGGAGAGAAGAATTGACCTAGAGATGGACTGGTGGGCTTCCAACCTTCACTTAAAGGAAGTATAGACCATGCACATGAAAATTCAGGATTCTTAGCTCATGACTTAAGGAGTAAGTAGGTCCACGTACTCAACCCAAGATGGAGATGAAACATGTAATGTATTCAGGGCTTAACACACAATAAATAAAAAGAGAAAAATAAACTAATGCTGCACATTTAAAGATATTCAGGAACTGACTAAAATCAAGCTCCAAACTCTATAGTGATTATCTACAAATTTGTCCATAGAGAAATAGCACAAGAATTTATAGAAGACTAAAACAGAACCATTGAATGTGGTTTGTAGAAATGTTTCTTTCCACAATAATTTATGCACCAGGAATTCAATGTTGTTTACAAGATTGTGATAACTTGAAACAAAGGGTTCTGGAATTCATAGAGGAAAAATAAAATCCCTCAAATAAGTATAAATTTGAAAAATAAGACAAAGTGTGGGCATGAAGGAGGATACACAACCAGATACTGAAGCTAGAGTTTTAGAGCTAAAATAAGGCACTGTTTAGTAACATACAATATTCACAGTGTAGATTTTATAGATAGACAGTCTTACGTGATGCAAGTATAACCAGACCCACTGCTGGGGAATAACAAGATTGAGAAACTAATCAAACTGTTTTACACATGAAAAGTGGATTAATAGAGACCTAAATGTAAACTCTAAATTATAAAAATGATTCTAAAAAACTGGGGAAAATAATGTCTTGAGCCCTGGAACCATAAAAGTGAGGCCAAAGAACTTGATTTTATTCAAGTTAATCATTCCTAATCAACAAAGACAAAAGTCATGGTTGCCAGATGCATAACAGACAGGAGAAGACATCTGTGAGAAATAAAACTGACAAGGATCAATAGCTGGAATAAACAAAGAACTGTAAATGAACAATAAAATTATGGGGAAACAAACAAAAATAGAAAAGATAAAATAGATAACTTGGAGAAAGAATATTTGAACAGGTGTTAGGGCTAGGGAGGTTCACAGACACATACACTGGAGGAGTAAAGGAAATACAATATGCTAGTAAGGTAGTCTAGAATAACCTCATACTCTAAGATGATTTATGTAGTTAAATATAAAAGTGGCCACTGGTCTGGCAACCTGTAATGATTTCCAGAAATAATTTTACTGATCTATAAATAAAAACATCCTAAAGTGTTTATTACCTTATTGTTTATAGATTGGGAAAATTGAAATCGATCTCATTGTTCATTAACAAGAGATAGGCAATGTGGCTTATGTTGGCATACTCTTTGCTAACACATGGTTAAGCCATTTAGATGGAGAGTAAAGTAAGAAATAAGGAAATGGCCAACAAAGGGCTGTCTCTGTATATTACATGTCTTACCTATCCTTTCATCATATACAATGAGACAAGTAGAAAAAAGAGAAAAATGAAACAATAATGAGTTATTCCTGGATAAATTGAACAGAAGTGACTCAATGTTGTGTTCCACATCTCCAAAATAAGGAAACAGGTAATATCCATTATTGGAGTTGTAATGTCTGCTAAATGCATGACTACTTGTTAAAGCAATTAAGATCAAGAGTTGAGCAGACCAAATTCAAACTTAGCTGAGTCACATATTAGTTTCATGCTCTTAGGGCAAATTATGTAATGTCATGGCTTAACTGTACAGTACATCCATAAGCTCATGATTTGAATGTTTAGTTCGCCAGATGGTACCACTATTTTGGGATGTTTTTGGAACCTGGAGGGTTGGGAAAGGATACAGGAAGTAGGTCACTGGAAACAGGTCTTTGGGGGTTTGCTATCCCTGGCCCTTTGTGTCTCTTTCTTTCTGTTCTCTGGTCATCCACATAGTGATACTGTCCGTCCTCCTGTGCTTCTATAGCTGTGACATCCTGTCTAATACGCAGAGCCAAGACTCCAAGGAAAGAAACCTCTGAATTGTGAGAAATGAATTTTCTTATATCTGTCAGATACTCTGTCAATGGGACAAAGAAACCACTAATACACTTAACATTTTTTAGATTCTCTTGCTATATGTATAAAAGGGAGACTCAAAAGACCTCATAAAGTTACTGAGTATGTTTAAACTTTTTAAAACACCCAAAGAACTTAGCATAATACCATTGCCCATGTCCACACTCGGTTTCTGAACATAACCATACTGACATGCCAAGACAACCCTGACTCTGTAGCTCTTTATGCCTGCCTACCCAAGAAGAGTCCCTCACATCTACCTGCTATCACCTGGGATCCCAGATAACCAAACTGCTGTTAATATAAATAGGTTTTTATCATGTTATCATTAGATTCTTTAGAATTTGATCTACCCTATGTTAGAAAGGAATTGTTATTTTAATGTACCTTAAATATATTGAGCTTTATATTAGGTAGAAAATATTTCTTTCCATCATTAAGTTAATTGAGTATGTATTTATCCCCATTTGTTAAGTAGAGAAGATCCCATTAGTAGTCATGTCATGTAGCTAGTTAGTGGCAGAGCTGGGATTTGAACTTACAATGAAAGACACAATTTCAGTTTCTCATGTTATATAGTGTGGTATATTGTCAACTTTTCACAGTTTATGTTTGCATCCCAGATCTTATTAGATAAAATATGTCATGTACTAAGAATGTCCTGGGTAAAACTAATTTTATTGCATTAACTGTTTATTGCCTAGCTCAGAAATTATCAATGGCTTATATATTTATTTATTTCTGTGAATATATTTATTTCTGTGAATAAAGAGAATATTTTTCTGTACCAATACTAAAAACATATAGCTACATATTTCTTGGTTTATAAGTGTGAATGCACTTGATATGTCTGTCAGTCCTTGACCAGTCACTTTACACAGTGGAAGAGAATCCACTCTTAGAATTAATCAAATAGCAAGCAACCTTAGAGATCCAAAATACAACCTCAAAGATTATTCCAAAACTACCATCTTTAGGACAGTTGGCTTACATCCATCCTCAGAATGTTTTGCTTGTAATCATAGGAAATCTCAATTCAGGAGAATTAGTCCAACTCAAGACCTCATTTCCAAAATTATTTCTAAGATTTTAGCTTTCCATGCTGGATATTTTTTTTTTAAGATAGCAGGCAGTACTGTAATTCTCAGAAAAAGCTGTTCAAGTTGACTGGTTATTCAGCTTTAATTGAAATATGAATTCCATCCTTTTAGGCTGCTGCTGGTATCCCTAAGTATTCCCTTATTGGGCCTTGTGGTAGCCCTCCCCAGAGCTGGTTGCTATTCCCCAAAATCAGCCTGCTGGTGTTCAATACATAAAAAACACACAGTTACTCTTGCTTTTACAAACTTTAAACAAAGCCATTTTTTTTTCCTATTTGCTTTTCCAGTTTCTATCTTTTGGGTGAGTATAATAAACTGTAATTATAATTTGGCTGCATGCTACAGAATTAGAATTAACTAGCACTCCCTTGTTGCAGATTCCCCAGTCTAAGATGAAATCTAGGGCCTTTGGAAACAGTGTCCAAGTAACTCCATTTACTCTAAGACATTGTTCACAATTCTCAAAAGCTTGCTGTAAAAGATAGATTATAAGCCAAGATCTTTCACCTACCTTTGCTCTGTCTACTGTACTTATATCTAGAATTGTTTTATTTTTCTCTCTCACACATTTGATATTAAATTTAAAAACACTTTCTACCGAGAAGAAAGTTTTTCCCTCCAGAACATCTATGGCATTTGGGAGCAAAGAATTATTAATCTTTTTAAAGGTTGTATAGTAGATACTACCTATTTTTTTCTGACTGACATTTATAATAAAGCAGGGAGTTAGTTCTTAGTCATTGGTCATAGACTCAGAAGGCAAATCTCTTGTGTAACTGCACTCATCTCACCCCTGGTGATAGCATCACCTATGTAGTTTTTTTGCTAATAAACAAATTTAAACTAGCTAGGATTTCTAAATTTTGAGACTAGTTGTTTATCTGAAATATACTCCAGAGGAATCACCAGGCAGTTCTGCACTGAATTTAATTTAAACAGTAACAGAAAAAACAAATCTCTATGGAGGATATTCAACAATAATAAAATATTTCTCTCAGCAGGTGAGCTGGGAGCAATTGCATTGTTGTGATCCAAGTGCACGGTGCAGTAGGTCATTACCATCATAACAAGCCCTTGGACCAACTGGCGTGGACACGCAACATTGAGCCCCTGATGGGCACATTATTTCAAAACTTGAGCTTTGTGAAGAATAAGACAAATACTCCTAGAGAAAGGAGGATTATATTTTGAAATTCCTTTCTTCTCCACTGTGTTTCATAATAAGATGCAATTCACAATCAATCTCTAGCTGTTTGCTTTGGTTTTTCACACTAGAAAGGGGCAAGGAAAGCACGAAGTTGAGCTTAGATTGGAAAAGAGCAGAATCTCCAACTTAAACACATGTGTATTCAGTAGACTATGGATATATCCTTTGATTGAGTGTCCATTCTTCACTGTGGAAGAACCAGCCTCCTTTAAATGCATCTTGCTTTTCTTTCACAGGTCAGTCATGAATGAAGTGTTTAAATGAGCAATGTGGACTACATGCTTCTACATAATTATAGGAATAGAGCATTTCTATCCTGAACATAAACCAATAACTTCAAAAACATGGGTAGAAAAAATAGTTCAGTCCAAAGTCCTTCCCCTCAATATTTAAATTTTCTTATTTTTTTAGTAGAGAGAACGTTGTTTTCCCCTTCAGAACATGTAAATGAGTTTCGAAGCAAGTTAAAGGGCCAAATGAGCAGATTAAAATAAAAATGATCATGAAATACTCAGCATATAAATTGTTGAGCTAGCAACTCCATTTAATACTGGCAAACAGCTAGATGTGCACTGAGTCACCAAATAAAACATATTCCCTTGGGTCTGAAGGAATTTCCTAGTGATTAAAAACATATACTGTTCTTGCCGAGAATGGGGGTTTAGTTCCCAGCACTCACATGTGGCTACACATTAAGTATGAACCCCGACTCCATGGAATCTGCTGCCATCTGCTGGCCTCTGATGGCATCTGCAGTCATATGAGTATACACACACACACACACACACACACACACACGGACACACAAAATTAAAAATAAGACAGTTTTTAAAAATGTTCTCTTGTATTTGGGGGAGGGGCAACAAAAACAGGGGTGAAATTGGGGTGAGAGGCTACTCCCCAATCTAGCATGTATCCCTTTGTCTTTGTGTGAACAAAATTAAGATGAGATTTTTGCTTTGAATCCTTCTTTAGTATCAAACATGCAGAGCTAATGCAAGCAAGCTCTTTATTTTTAAGGGCACTTATAGCTTGAGAAAAATTACAAAGACACAGATCACTGAATTCCATCCCTCTTTTCAGATGAAGTCATCTGGAGATCTTTTTCAAACATCCCAATGCCCGGGCCATGTTGCAGAACCCACTGAAACCATACCTGTATCCTTCCTGGACAGGACATATGAATATCAAGATTCCAGTACTTCTGAGAAAGTTTAAAACATGGACACCAGTTTGAGAACCATTGTTTTACTTTGTATCTTTTAAACAAATGCTTATAGTTGTAACAACACTGTTGTCAGATGACTTTTTAAAACCCACTGGGATGGTGCAAAAAGGGCACATTTACTCTAACGACGTACAATTTACAGGTTAGGTAACCATGCATCACTATAGTTGAGTGTCATTTTATAGAATTCCTTCATTTGGTATGTGCTCACGAAGGTTTATGAAACTAAGCAACATGGGTTTTCAGCTTTTAAAGGCTTGAAGTGTTCTGAATGCAACATTTGGCTAATACTTAATTTTTTTTCCTGAAGGATGATGTATAATCTGAGAAATAATGTATGTTTTTCCTAATATGTTAACATGTGAAACAAATAACTGTTTGCAAATTGTTAAAATTTAAATAATTCCTAAGAACAAAAAATACACAAATCTGTCTTGTTTCTAAACTGAAAAATACATTCAAAAATGTCAAAATCCCACTGTCATATCCTTTATACCCGAAGTAGCCATAATAAATGTCTGTACCAGAAAAGTTGTCTCGTAATTATAGGTTATGAAAAAGCAAGAGAATTTCAATGTTTAGATTTTTTAACGTGCATGAGTGTGTCTCTCATATGTTTTTTTAAAAAAAGAAACTGTCCTAAAGAATGCAGACAGGGTATCCCTTCTTAGGTTAAAATGATGCATTTCAGAAATTTGAAACAAATATACCAACAGCTCAAAACTAAATAATATGATCATGAGATACTACACTGGAGTTTTCCAACTCAACAGTTATTAAAATAATTCAGAGGGGCTCTAATCTTTCTTGTTAGCTAGGTAATCTTGAGATCTTAAAAACACACACACACACACACAAAAACACCAGTTCTAGTTACTAACCTTCATGTCACCATTGTGTCTCTCTGGAGAACCAGTTGCCTCTGAAATGTGGGCAAGCACACTGACAAAATACTCTCTCTTGGCCTGGTTAGAGTAAGTAAAGGACAGGCTAGGCAGGAGCAGCAAGAAAGTGCATATTAGCACTTGGGTGATGGCTCCAGAAGGGTCCAGGGGAAGCTCCAAGTTGACTCAGAGCAGCAAGGGCAGTAAAAGGTCATTTGCTGTCAACAGTGCTGTGTAACCTGCCTGCATTCCAAGACAGCCTCCTCCCCTTGCAAGGATCCAAGGGCTTTGCCAAGAGCTGGTCACTGGCTGTACTGTGGAGTCCCTTCATCAAAGGCAGGTGTTCACACAGCTCCATGTGCCAGCCTGAGATCTTGATTTAATTGTTGATAGAAGGAAATAATAGATATCTCTCACAGGTTTTAATATGATCTTAAAATAGGGGAAAGTTTTCTGTTATGACATTGACATAGAGGCGATGATTTTGAGTAATGCAGGATGATGTGGGGCTGCTTAAGATTAAATACGAGCTATATAAAGGCCTGTCAGAATGAATTCTAATGTGCCATGAGACACTTTGCATACCCTTAAATATGCAAAATGGCTCTTGGCACCCTAGAATTCATTCTGACAAGCCTTTATATAGCTCTTACTTAAAGTCCTACTTTATTTTTAGGGACTGGGCCCTCAGAGCTACCCTTTGAGTGGTGGCAACAAAGGGCACTATGGATCCATTTGTTTCTTTAGTGTCGGGGAAAAAAAAGCACAATACAAAAGAGCAGCGAAAAGTGGAAGCCTGTTTAATATTGTTCTACCATCCTCCTGAAAGGCATAATAATTTGAGTTACATATCTGAACTGATTGGAGTCACAGAATCATAGCTCCTTTTTGCATTTAACAATATATACAATATAAAATAAATACATTTACACAAATGGACATTTGCTGGAGCACACGGTATGGTACACATCACAAAAATATACAATTGATTGCTTTACAGATGTGATGCCCATCTACAGCTATAGACATGGTTTCATTATTATTATAATTATTATTATTATTATTGTTATTATTTTTACTACTGGCTATAATGCAACTCCTGGATCATTGTAAGCAGTTTAAATTTTGTTTTGTCCGTTTACGATCTTTGCACATAAGACTGCCATAAAATGTTGTCCCAGGCAGGTAAACAGGGATGCTTAAATAATTAAAATACAATCACCAACATTCATTTTCTCTTCTATAAGAAAAATAGCAGTTTTAAATTTTTTATATCTTTTATGTCATCATTTAAATGCAAAATAGTGGAATAAATACAACAATCTGACTTGATTAAACACAAGTGTCACTACAAGGAGTCAACACAATCATATTGCTTTAAATAAGAACAAACCTAAAAGAAAGATAAAACTGTAAATCACATGGCTAAAACATACACCTTGGTGATTTCCTGACACTTGGCATTAACTAAATGGTCTTGCTTGAAACTTAAACAAACTTCTGTCGAGCAAGGTACAAATGACTATTTGCACTAAAGACCGTGCATTTCTTTTAGTTCTACATTTTAAGCTGTTTTTTCCCATTAGTTATGAGATATTTGTTGTTTTGAAAAGCCAAGTCTTTTAAACTGAGGACTACACATTGTACCTCATTCTTTAACTATGTCTCTGTCTCACATGATCACTTACAGGCTCTGATTTCTGAAGCCCAAAGCCCAAATACTTCAATGTGATACAGCGCAATGGTGGATAGACTGTCTATATTCCATTTGTATACGTAGCACAATTGCACACGAGTAACTCAAACCCTAAATAAACATTCTGGAACATAATGTTTTTAAACACTTACATAATGAAAGAATCTTACAGGATCAGCACCTTTTTATCCCACCAGGAGTTGTATTTTCTGTTGATGTTTTTTTCAGGGATTTGCCAATTTTTTAAAAACTTATCACAGCTATCAATTTCAAGTTATTGACCATCCAAATGAATTGCTAATGATGATTTTTACCTAGAGTCACACTACAGTCACTTTCTCTACTGAGAACCACAATCTACGATATATTCCCATATAGCTAATGATAGATACACAGTATTCCTAGCACAGGGCTGAGGCATCCTCAGCCCACAGTATTTTGCTTAAAGCACACAAAGTAACAATAGTTTGGAAGCAAGTCCGCACCAAAAAGTTTTGCAACAACACAGAGCGAGTTAATAACAACATCTGAGAGATGATCAGGTGAAAGCCATATATACAGCATTTAAAAATTAGACTTATCTATAATCTTGAATATTCAAAGCTTTATGTCTAAGCTATACATTGGTATTCTATAATAAACCATTAGAGAAATTATCCCTTGTTTTGAAAATATTATTATGATTTCGATGTGTGTCTGATCATAATGAATACTGGTTTGGAGTTTCAATCTCAGTTATTACTGGTAAGGAGTAGAATATACTACTGTAATCTCCTGAGGAAGTATACATCCAATACTGTCTCTAATTCTACCCTGTGTCTAAAAGCACACACCACAAGAATCCAAACACCACGAGAACAAGACGACAGTTTCTGAAAGCGTAGCAAACATGGAACATTGAAGCTGAACTATTCTTTTGTTTGTTAGGAGTACAACTTTAATTACATCTGTGTACATAGAATAAGACTGTCCACAGAATACAGAGAGCAGCTACTAACACTGGTCCATTGGTAAAAGCGTTCTATGGAGGTTACTGTTTTCTGGTTATTCGGCGACTGTAGGTTCCGGGAGGGGGCATCTGATTTCTTCGTTAGATTACACCTGGTTATAGTTTTGAAACTGACTGACTTTCATGCTGTGACCATACGGGTTGGAAAGCATATCTGTTGGCTTAGCTCTTGGTAAAAACAAACAAAGAAACAGAACAAAACCACAAGTTAATTTAAACAATCATCCCTAAGTGAATCAACTCCTCCAAATTAGGTTTTAGAATTTGGTCAGGCGTCTGCTGTCTTTGATGATTGGGTTGTTTGAATTCTGGCATTAGCCTTATTGCCTCTGAAATGATATTGGCTCACAGCTCCTTCTGAGACAGTTTGTAACTGCGTACAGGCAGCATCTCATTCCTAACCACGAGAGCAGCTAGAAATTCTATGGCGACTGTCCCTCCCAGTGGGGAGGTGTACTGGTGCTAATTCTACGGATAGAGATCCCATGTGCAGTGCTCGTGGATGTGACAGGTTGGCATCACGGTAGGTGTAATCTAATCCTTGGTGTCAGTGAATATTTAGGCAAACTGGAGCTCATGTAAGAAACTGATGTTTGGGACCAGACTGGCACACAACATAAATTGCATCCGTGGAAATATGCACCTTCCCTTCAACTATTGCTTGATTAAGTTAAATCCCCATATTAATAAATGGCTGAAAAGTGGTAAAGCTGGTACAAAAAAATCTCCATTTGTAAGAAGAAATGAAATATTTTTAAAAATCTTCCTTCAGGGTTCACTTGTCTTTTGTTAGTGTTCAACTGTTCAAAGCCAGCGCGAAGTTGCGGTATCCTTACCCCTCTCTAGTATTGCATGAGTGAATAAAGCTTAAATGATTCCCTGAAAAAGTTACATAGTAGCTAAACTAACCAATACCTGGAAGACTTGACAAAAGAATTAAGGAATCAAATGGCTGTAACTGATCTAGATGAGAAAGCGAGGAGAAGCAGCCGATGCTGCCGCCGCCGCTGAAGTTGTCTGATCAGAGGCTGCTCCGTGGAATCGTATAATACTGCGCTAAGTCAATTGGCTTGTGTTGCACTGTACTTTTGGGACAGTTCTCTCTTTGATTCCTTACTCACTGGGGATGTCATGGTTTATGACAAGTTCACTGGCATCCATAATAATGGATCTCTGTCCTTTGGCAGGGCTGGCTTCCATCTCTCTCCAGTTAGAGACCACATGTAAGAGTACAGCAGCAGAGGGGAGGGAAGGAAAAGACAGGAAAGGATCAAAAAGGGAAGAGATGCAGGAGGTAAAAGAAATGCTCCTTTCAATTAGAGGTATTGAACATGTGCAGTGAAGGTGGTGATTGATAAAAGATGACCTCACAGCAAGGGGAAGAAGGGTGGAGGAAGAAAGGAAAGAAAGGGGGAAGATAAAAAAGGGATGGAGGGAAAAGGTGAGAGGAAAGGAGGAAAGAGAGAGAGGAGAAATGGGGACCGTTAATACAAGAAGCAAAATGTGAGAACAGGAACAAGGAGAGCAAGGAGGACTGGGACAGAGCAGAAGGAGCAGTGGTTAAAGATGAGGACACCTATCAGGAAGATGTGGAATCCGCAGGCTGCATCATACTGTTGCTGCTAAAATGTCACTGCAGTCTCTGTTGATTTTTAATGTTGTTCACTAAACTCTAAGATTCTTCGACATCACTCTTGGGTTTATCTTCCCTTTTCAACGTGCAGGATGGGAGGGTCCAGGGGGCTTTTAGTCAGACCTTCGCCTCCAGCATTTCCAAAAAAAGTTTGTGCATGGGGACTTTGCCTTCTAATTTGATGTTGTAAAAGTGCTGCACAGCCTTGGTGGAGGTCTGCCTCAGGAGAGGGAGCGTCATCAGCATCTTGCCGGCGCGGCGAGGATCTTCCATGTGTTGGCCAGCCTCATAATCCTGCAGGGCCTCATGTAAGACATCTTGAAGTTTCTGAACAGCTTCCACATCTTCTATGTGCATGGAATCTGGACAATGAAGCAGATGTGTCAGCAATCAAATGAATAGAAAATCAAAGTAACATAAATAATGCAGCTTATCACACACACACACACACACACACACACACACACACACACAAACTCTACAAAGCAAGGAACACAGATGAAAATATTCTCAACAAAATATTTGGGTACACATGGCTACCACAAG
Organism: Sigmodon hispidus; assembly: GCA_004025045.1. Lineage (NCBI taxonomy): Eukaryota > Metazoa > Chordata > Mammalia > Rodentia > Cricetidae > Sigmodon > Sigmodon hispidus. The sequence goes on from PVIH01000009.1 coordinate 153,419, forward strand.
GTCAAAGCTGCTTCAAAAGTCTAATTTCTAACATCCATGGGTTTTCCCTGCATTTCTCTTAGTAATCCTCAATATGAGCTTAGAAGATAGAAATCATTTTATATCTATACATATGTGGATATAGACACATGTTTATTGCATATAGCACATACTGATTAGTAGAACAGTTTAACAAAGTATAGTCTGGGTAGCTTGCCTGGGTCGTTCATTTACCATTTTTTCTTGTGTTCATTTAACAAAGAAAGATTAGAGCATAGAAAGTAAGCAAGTTAGAACACAATTAAGTGAGTAAAGAAACAGGCGAATTTGCCAAAAAGTTGGGGGAAAGAAAACCAATATGATCAAAATATATTATAGAAATTCTCAAAGAATAAATAGAAACATTATTTTCAAAACTTTAAATGTTAGCTGGGATAAAGTTTAAATCCCATATACTCCATAAAAGTCCATATTACCAATTAGAAAAAGTTAATGATTAAGATCATAATCAACCACTCCACATAATACATAGAACCTCACAGTATAGTGACATCCCAGTAGCTTCTTAATGCTTTCAAGATTTTAAATGTACTCCTCACATTAAAACGTCCTATATACTCAGTTTAACTGTCTTTAAATAGAGTTTTCCAACCTTGAGTTATGAAATATTCCCCACATTTGTGAGAGTGAACTCTGCCCCTAAATTGTCTAATCTAACAATCCAATTCCATCAGGAACTAAAAGGGTTAACACGCTTGTCCCAGTTATCCTAGTGAGAAATGTGGATAAAAAATAAAACAGACACTTAATTATATACAAGTTTGAATCATTTAGCACGTTTTATTGATTTCGATGACAGTTTATCTGTTAATTACACATAATGGAGTCTTTGGGGACTCCTCATGTTTAATAATCCCTTTTCTCTGTGAATGCCGAGTATAAAGATATATGTTTATAGCCCAAAGTTTACAACTCAAACACTGATCACACACTAAACAGAACCTTATGATAAGACCAAACAACAACACACAGGTAAAGGAATTAGATCAAATGGATATCACACGTAAAATTGCTGTTAGAACTTTTCTGTTTGTCGAAAGTATTTTGATTATTTTTCTTGTACAGAATTACATAAAATCACTTTACCAAATCATTGGTAAATTAGCCATTATCTACATTAAGTAGATAATAGTTGTATGGTGTTTTACCTTCAGGTATAAAATGATGCTACCTTGGAGCTCAGATTAACTTGGCGTAGTAACCAGGGATACCACTGAGCAATACAATACAGCGATGCTCAGGTCTACAGCAACACTAATGGATCAGTGGGTTGACATTCTCTCATAGAAAGACGTAAGGAAGAGTCCTGAGATCTTCACCTGGAAGTCCTGCTATTGTTCCTTCCCCCAATCTGCAAATCATCTTGGGAAATAATAGAGTATATGGGAAGTAGAAGGTTAATTGCCAGGAGACTCTATGATGCAGCTTCCACAGTGGAATGGGACCAGGTAGAGAGGCAGCGGTTGTGGAGACACCCAGAGTCCTGTAAGTAACCCTCACATCTGTGCTTTCTCAGGCTCAAACTTAGTTACTCTGTTTGTCTGTGTGTGTGTGTGTGTTCTACATGCTGGAATGTGTAAATGTACATGTGCGTTGCATCTGGGCGAGCGTCTTTGGGAACTGTCTGCTGTGCTTCCTGAAGTAGGGTTTCTCACTGGTTTGGAATTTGCCAGGTCAGCTAGACTGGCTGGCTGGTAAGCCTCTGAAGTCTTCCAGTCTCTGCCTCCCTGGAACTGGGATTATGAGCTTCCACTACTCCATATGGCTTTTTGTCATGGCTTCTTGTGATTCAAACACCGGTTCTCATGTTGGCACTGGAAGCATTTTAATAACTCCATTGCTCCATCAACTTTGTTTTTTCTTTTCATCAAGTTAAGCTTCTAGAATATCTGACAGTGAAGATAACATGATTTTTGTGGTGGTAGGTGTTGTGGTTTTTTTTTTTTTTTTTTTTTTTTTTTTTCAATGAATGAAATAGAACTGCCTGGGGAGCTCATGTCATTGACTCTTTCATCTTTATCAACAACATTCTTTATAATGTTTCTAGCAATGACATCTCCAGTTTTATAAAGACTGCTACTTTATATGGGACAGTACTAATTAGTAAAAATATAGACACTGATAGAAATACAGAATGAATATAGAAATATAGACATTGATTGAAAATATATAATGAAACCGGCATTATATATTTCCTTTGGTAAGGGTCCTAATTACTAAAATAAACTGAAATGCATTTCTCTTTTCTACATGGTGTGTCTTTAAACATGGGAAGCCAGCTGCAGCCCTCCCCTCGGCTTTTCCTTTGCACTACTCTGGCCTGGCCCAGGGAGATATACGAGCGGATGTCACAGGAAATGAGGCGAGAACAAATAGCAGAGTGATCTGCTCACAAACAGCAATTAAGACTTCAAACTATTCTTTAAAGGCTGTGATTTAGCTAGAGAGATTTAAAAATGATTTAATCAAATTACTATGATAATTTAACTTCCCATTTACAGAAAAGATTCTAACTCATTTTAGCTTTACTCATTCTCAGATCTGCTAATACTTTAAATGCAAACTCACTAAATCTGAACTATTTAATTAGACCATGATTCAGCCGGCATACTGCTGAAAGAAATATTCATCTCCATTAGGGGCCCTAGTTCAAGTGTTGGTTCTGTAACTTTAATCCACTCTCTTCATTGGGCTGGGCTGACATGTGGATGCCAAGCACAGTGGAAGTGGCAGCCACTTATTGTTTAGCTTTGGTGGTTGGTCCTGGTTTCTTTTCAAGTACATTTTCAAGGAAACAGGTACCAGAATCAGAATAAATGGCAACAAGGTAAATGTAGCAACAGAGGTCATCAGCTCATGAACACATTTGACTGGATAAGGCTGCATAGAGAGAGGCCCAGAACTTCAAAATCAAAGTAATGGTGCTGAACCCCATGCTCCCGGTGCACACCTCTTGTCCCAGCACCTGGAGGGCAGAGGCAGGCAGATTTCTAGGAGTGTGAGGCCAGCCTGGTCTACATAGCAGGTTGCAGGATTTCTGTAGAGAAATCCTGTCTTGAAAAAAGAAAAAGAAAAAAAAACCCACAACTCTCCAATAAATCTTGGTTCAGAATTACTGAATAAGATGATTAGTTATTTATTATATATAAATAATATATATTTATGTGTTTGTGCACATATGTATATGCTATTAAAAAGAATTAAGTTTTCAAAGTATAACCAAAGTTCAGATAAGACATAATACTATTACTATGTGATATTTTAACCTTTTAATAATTACATTAATAATTAGCCTTCTAGAATGTTTTAAATTTATTTATTTAATGTATGTGGGAGTTTTGCCTCCATGTACAAACAATATAAATCATATTCCCTGATTCCCTGAAATCCAAGTTACTGACAGTTGTGAAATATGTGGGTGCTGGGTATCGAACCTGGGTCCTTTGTTGGGGAACCAGTACTCATAATCACTTAGCCACCTCTCTAGTTCCACTTTCATCATTTTTAATAGCTTACCCTGTGAATGTGGCCAGATGGAAGGTGTCAGTCCAACTGACTCTGAGAACAGGAATAAATACATCTATTTTAATAGCTACAGCATTCATTGTCTTTTCTAGCCATTACCAAAGATTTTAGTTTTATTGATTAACTATAGTAAAGCATTGGCCATTTTATAACTATATATGTGGGCACAGGTACTCAGAGGATCAGAGTCCAATTTGAGAACTGACATCCTGTTTGTAGCTCATTCTCAATAATGAAATCTCACTACAGAGAGTTTACTCTAAGCTAGAACTGAGTATCGAAAGTACATAAGTATGCTCAGTGTTAAGTCTAGAATGTAGCATGAACTAGCATGCTCAGTATTCTATTGTATGTAACAGAACTGGTCACTTTCTTGAGTGTTTATAAACTTCCAACATAGATCACCTAATCTTAAAAAACAACCATATACTTCAAAATTTCTTGACACATTAATTAAGGTGTTCAAGAGTGACCCCATAGTCAGCAATAAGCTGTTGTCCTGGAATCCTGGTTAACTATATGACAAATGAACTCTTGATTGACAAGATGGTTGTCCCCCCAAAAATTAAAAGAATGAAAAGCACTGATCTTAAGTCTTAATTACAGCATAGTATCTGGGCAGCAAAGCCAAAACAAGTGACATTGCAACACAAGTCAGTGACAGGTTGTTCTTGAGATCCCCCTGCAATAACATATAATTTGCATGTGGGTGATCCTAATACTTCCCCAGGTTGCCATTTGGTCCTGGTCCCTGGTTTAAAATGAGTATAGAACACCTTGTCACACCAAATAGCTAGAGTGTCATCTCAGACCACCAAATCATTGAAGAAACTTCTAGAAATCGACCACTTACTAAATTGAAACAAACTTTAACTTCAGTAAAGATAATATTTGGAATTGATTGATACTATTAAATATGCATAATTACCTATATTTATAATAACATTTTAAAGGATACTTTCTAAATTTGAAAATTGGAGAAAAGGGGACTGAAGCAAGTGTTTCTCCTGCTTTTGTCTATAAAGTATATTCCTGGAAACCAAAGAAAAATGAGAGAAAAATAGAATATATATTTCTATATATCACAACTGAGTGAAAAACAAATGTTGAGACTACAGTCAATACTCTGCAATATTCATTAATGTATGGATTTGAGTCATTGGCATCCTCAACTCCAACATCACAGGCAGTCCACTGGGCATTGCCTGATACTACAGGGCAAGGACTTGAGTGTGATGTACACAAAGTGCAAATAACAGAGACAATTAAGAGCTTATAGCATCTAGGCTGTGGGGAACTCTGCAGAGCAGATGTTCCAGTTTCTACAACAGCTAATGAAAATGGGAAAAACAAGGGGGAACATTTAGAGTGGGTTTGTACATTTAAACTCAATCCATCCATAAGACTTTGTACATAAATGAGCTAGACTCAACTGTAGTCTCTAAGAATAACCAATGTAATAACAAACACAAAGAAGCCCTGACATCATGGGATTACTCTCTAAGATAGAGTTAACTTTCCCCTGCATATACATCTGCTACATTCATAGAATCCAGCGCATCTATCTGAATCAATAGTTTATATTTAGCACCTCATTTTCTAAAAGCAGTTACTCTGGAGGAAAGAAGGTTCAGGCTGGAACAAGACATCTGGAAAGTTTCCTGGGTACTTTTTTGACCTTGATTATATATTCATTGTATTACTGAAAATTGCTTCCAAGGATGTCCAAGTCCTGCATCCTAGAACCCATGAATGTCACCACATAGGGCAAAAGGAACTTTGGATGTGATTAAGATAAAGTCTTCATATGAGAGATTATATTGGAATATACAGGCCAATAACATCCAAATACAGAGAAGACAGCAATGTCATGAAGGCTAATTTTTATATCACTGGCTTTTAGGATTGAGGAAGAGCCTGGCATATTGGGCATGTCTGACCTCACAGAGATAGGGTTCAGGAGTTCAAAGCTAATTTCAACTATCTAGTAGAACACTGTCTCTAGAATATAAAATAAAAATAGAAAGATAGATGGAAGGAGAGGGGATAGATGGATGGATGGGTGGGTGAAAAGATATATGAAGATGCTATAAGTTATGGAAAGTGACTAACACTGGGAAGTCAGGGAAAAAGACTCTACTTTGGGGCAACAAGAGGGAGCTGAGCCCTGTCCACATCTTTGTAGTATACTTGATGAAACTAATTTTGGAATTCTGATACCTAGAGAAAAGATCCTAAACATATTTTTAAATGAAGTAACAATTTATGTCTGCACTGAACATGTATAGTTCTCCCTTGTCATTGTTCCCAATACAATACAGTATGTCAGCCATTTATCTGGCACCACATATTATAAATAATCTAGAGATAGTTAGGAAAACAAGCAAGTATAGGCCTTAGCTTATTGTATCTTGTTTTGTCCTGTTTAACTGCTGTCTCTTGGAAATCTGCTCTTTTCTGAAGAGGAGACAGAGGAGGAGTCGATCCTGAGGAGAAATGAGGTGGGAAACAGTGAAGGGGAGAAATGAGGCAGAACTATGGTTGGGTTGGGATGTATTGTGTGAGAGGAATCTAATTTTAAAAACAATTAAAAATAAACCTACTTACACGCCTAAACTTTGTTCTCTGAAATAGAAGAAATACAGGTTCCCTCTAGACAAAAAGTTCACAAATAATATTCTACATAAACAAATACATATTTATGGTATTGCTATTTAATTAGTAAGTTATAAGAAAAATCTTATCAAAAATTTCCCTTGAGGGGATGGTAATAAAAATTATTTAAAAGATACTAAGCCAAACTCCCATTAGGGTTCAAATAGCCTAGCTAAATATGGCCCTGTCCTGTTCCAGTCACCTCAAGAAGTCATAGCATTCTGTCAATAGAAATTCTACAATTGTGTACACAAATCAATTTGTCCTGAGTTACAACCTCAGTTGAAAGTTTCCTAAAATTTCTCCAGAGTTTATGCAGATGACCCAAATAATATTAATTGTGTTTTATTGGTAGGTATTTATTCTAGAAGTGTTATATAGCAGTAAAAAGAAAGCACTTAATTTTATTCATACTTATTCTTGAATTAAATGAGCTTCCTAAAAAGCATGACAAGCCCTTATCAGGAATCCAGCTGTCTGCTTGTCAACTAGAAGCACAATGTTTATGATTATTGAATAAAAGCAGATGTCTAAAACAAGACATGACAGATAACTGAACTATCTGTTAACATCTATATCTATGCAGGAAAAGGTCACATAGGTCTCTAATAAATAAAATTAATTTTTATGTAGGAATTTATGTTAATAAAAAATTCCTGAATACTAAAAGGAAAACAACCTTTTCTAGCAAGTCTATGCAAAGCATCAGCGTGTGCTCATGGGGATGTGTGCACACAGATGCACTCACAGGGATGTATGCACACAGATATGCTCATAGGGATATGCTCACACAGATGTGCTCACAGGGATATGCTCACACAGATGTGCTCACAGGGATATGCTCACACAGATGTGCCCATAGGAATATGCTCACACATATGTGCTCACAGGGATACGCTCACACAGATGTGCACACAGGGATGTTTCCATAAGCATTTTAAAAACCCATGTTGGATGCCAACAAAACTAAATCTACAAGTTTGTTTCTTTCCTTTAAGTTATGGGCAAACTACAATGGAACAAAATAATCAAATAAAATATCTTTCTGAGTAGTTTACCCCATACTAGAAGGGTAGGATTTGGAACTAGATGCAGTTAATTTAAAAAAAATTAAATATTTTTGGTCTCAAGAAGCTAAAGAAATGATAGAAACACTGGAAAGCCACACTACTCTGCTGACTAGAATAGGACTGATGAAGCAGGAAACATCTTAACAATTTCTAGCTTTAAATACAGGAAACATGAGGAGGTTAGGTAAGGACTTCCATGTGAATGCAGCAATGCAGGTTCTATCCTGGCCTAGCAACACAAAAACAAGGTTTGGAGCGTCCATGTTCCAACAATATCAATGATTAAACTTTTAGTAAGGAACTGGGGAGTCTAAATTAAAATACTTAGCTATAAATTATGCCTGAAACATTAAATTGCCAACTTTTAGTAATTTTGATGACAAAGTTTTAGCATGACTTAAAGTTTACAATTAACCAACAATTTACAAATTCAGTTGAAGGCATAAAAAGACATAAGATGTGCTTACTCTGAGTGAAAGACAATGAGCTACATAAACGGTTTAAGTTATAGTTGTTTTTGTGATTATCAGGTAAAAAACCCTTTGCAAAACCAGGACTGTGAAACCTTTTGTCCAATTTGGAGAGAGGCTGTAAGGTGGGGGCCTAACAAACTAACAAATTCTTAGAAAACTTTTATCTCATATCCCATCTGGACCAACCCTTGAGAGAGCAGAGCAAGGGTTTCTTATGAGTTTGTAAAAGCAAGGTCATGTTGTTACAAGAAATTATATTTTAAGTTTCACAGGAGAGGGAAGGAAATGGATGAGTGCTATGGCAATGAATGGGTTATATTCACAATTAAAACTGTGAAATGCTAACGCCCATTATGAAGACAAATAGGAAGGTACAACTTCATTGTTGAAAACAATTTCCCTTCTATCAGTCCAAGGATTCAAGCATCAATATTGTAGATGAACTGTTAATTACAAAATCAATTAAAAATTATTTCTAAAAACAGTCACGCATCCCTGGCTCTCATGGGGGCAATTTGGGCAGAAGATCTCATCTTGCCCAGACTGCACCAAATCACAAAGTCGTCATCCACAGCTAAGCAAAAGCAATCTGGTTTTTCATTTTTCAGCGCGGCTGAGCCCAGCCTGAGATTGATCGCCACATATGGCCCCAGAAAACAAACTGTCAATACCTTGAATACTGCAGAATTTGAACAAATAGCCATCCGCCCATTCAAGCCACTCACTGCATCCCATTTAACAGATTTTATTGACAGTTTCCTTCTTGTAATTAAAGGGAAAACTACTGGCCAGCAACCAAGATAAAGTTCAAAGATAGGGTCAAAACAAAAGCAGCTGGAAATAGCACCGTGTGACTGTCAATGGTACACGGCTTGAGCACAGCTATTGACAGGCAGGTATCTGTAAGGTAGGCCCATCATTAAAAGGGATCTATCCTGAACTTTATGCAAATGTTAGAAGAAACACTCTAGCATCTGGGAAAGTACAAAGGGGACGCAACAAAGTAGCAATGATTTTTACTTAGCGGAGTTTGCCCCTATTTTAGCAGACTCCTGTTCAAATGCATGGTGTATCTACCCCTTTAATTCTTAAGCCTTGCTGCAGGTGGCATGTTCAACAGAATTTGATGTCTAGAGAATTTCAGGAAATAAGCTATAGAGTGTTCTTTCATAACAAAACCAAGAGGCAACATGGCATGTATTTTTCTCAACTGCAAAATTGGCCTTTTTGAGAGGAGAAGTTAGGAGTGTTTCTCCATAACTCGCTGACGTTGACTTGTACAGAAACAACAATGGAGCTAATTTTGTCCCAAGAGTGCCCATTTGTGTGAATCCCTCAAGACCTTCCCTTCGCTATGGTCCAAATTAGTAAATGCAGAGGGTGGTAAAAGTGTCACCGCTTATGAGGGCAAGTAAAAGAAGAACTGCTCCTTTGAAGTTTATTTTTCTCTCTAACTTTTCACTAGAAAGCTGGGCTGATTATAATTTCGCTGACTCATAGGGAATTCACAAACTAGGCCTCACAAATCCCCAAGAAGAGACAGAAAGGTGTAATAATCTGACAGCGTAAACAATGTAGCAATGACCACATCAATATGCCAACCTGAATTAGCAAGCGCTATCGCTTTGAGGGTGACGAATTCTTCCTTCTCCAGCTTCATGCTCTTGTATTTTTTCACCAGCTGCAGGATAGCATTATTTAGGTCAAGAAGGCCTGCTAATTTGGACTGGTCTTCATCCATTATATAATCGTCTGCATAGACAAGTTCATCCTCAAAGGAAAGGGATCGGTACACAACACCGAGGATCAAGATTTCCATCCATGCGCTCTGGAGAAGGCTCATCTGATCCGCCAGGGACAGTGTGGAGAAGCCTGTATAGGGAGATGGATCACTCAAGTTACTCCAAAGCCACATAATTTCATAATGTAACCTGAGCTTCCTAGGGTGGGCAGCCTCTGTCTCAGGGCTCAAAAGCATGCCATATTCTGATAAGAAGCTAATAACTAACTCCCCCACCCCAGTATCATCATTTTGTGAATCCAAAGTCAAAGTCACAAGTCACCAGCTTTTACTGGATGATGCTATGGTAGAATCACAAACCCAGTCAGGGGAACATGATAGAGATGATTTTCTTTCTTTTATTTGTAAAGAAAGCACCACACCAACTCTCTGCTTTATTTCCAGCATTAAACAAGGTAAGACTTACAGCTACCTTCAACTGCCTAGTTCTGAAAACTAATATTGATGAAGAAGATGAAGGCAAAAATACCCCCATACACACACACATACTACCAGAGAAAACAAATTAAACGGCATTAACAGTCAACAACTTGGAAGTATGTCTCAACAGTCATGTGAGGAATTAAAACCAAATGACCTTTCTCAGATAGTCACTTCTCTTAACACCAGTGGAGATCTCTCTCTTAAACACTAGTATATAAAGAAAGAAGAAACCTTAGCTTACCAGCCTCTTTGTCAAAGCGGGGGGGGGGGGGAACGGGACAATTCATTCTTATTATTAAAGTCTATTTGTTTAAAAATCTAAATAATAGAAATAAAAGTATTGGGTGGGGAGAACAGGAAGAACGCCAGAGCCAAATATGAGATGTTTCTGTGTATATTGTGAATACTATTAGATAATAAAGGGATTGTTTTGGCCTATAACAGAGCAGCTTAGAAGCAGGCAGGAAATTTAAGCATAGACACAGGAGAAAGAGGGCGGAGTTAGGGGAGGCACAATCTAGCCGCCCAAGAAGCAAGATGTAATAAAGTACAAGTAAGCCATGAGCCACATGGCAAGACAGATTAATAAAAATGGTTTAAGTTGTAAGGGCTAGCTGATAATGAGCCTAAGTCATAAGCCAAACAGTTTATAATTAATATAAGCGTGCAAAAGAGAAACCTTAGTTTATCAGCCTCCTTGGCAAAGAAAAAAGTGACAATTCATTCTTATTATTAAAGTCGATTTGTTTAAAAATCTAAATATAGAAATAAAAATGTATGTTGGGGAGAACAGGCAGAAAGCCAGAGCCCAAATGTAAATATTGGCTCAGCTCAGGCACCAGCTCAGCCATTCATCTTAGGCAGGACAATGAACTTGGTTTTGCATGTGAGAAATTTAAAAACCGTAACTCCTCTAACTGCTAATTCACAACATGAAGTTAGGAGGGGCTGGGTCATTCTTTTCACCTGAAATAATATCTGGCTCAATCCTTTACTGAAATTTCAGAAAGTATCCATAGAGGCTATGTAAACTCTCACCTACACTTGAGTAACAAAAGCCAAATGACTGAAAAATAAAAAATAATTGTTCAAGACAATTTGATTTACTTCTTTACATTCAAGTAGGTGTGTGTGAGTGTGTGTGTGTGTGTGTGTGTGTGTGTGTGTGTGTGATATAATGCACTCACATCTCAGCTATACACTGGAAAAGGACATGCTGGTGACAATAGCTGAAGACCAGGTGACTATTCCCAAGAGACTCAAAAAGTATTTATTTCCTTGCTAGATACTTATGCCCCAGGATTCCAAATGTAATTGCCCAGCCCACAGTTACTGACTACCCTACCAGGATTTAAGGCCCTTCTAACAGTAATCTTATAAAAGGGAGATCATTGTAACTAATGCAAGTTAAGAAATCTCTTTTTATGACTTTCTGAGATATGACCTAATCATAAATATCCATGTACACCAACCTTTGCAGGCTTCTTCTGCTCAGCATCAGTTGGTTCCATTTTTATTCACATGGAATCAGTTCTGTCCCACATGACAGCCAAGAAAAGGAGAGGTTTTCCTGAGCCACTGAGAAAACCCATAGACTGCCCTTTGTACCATAAGTGCTTAAGAAAAACAACAAAAGAATTACTTCTGCTTTTCTTGACGGGATCTTCAGAGCATTTCTTTCCTTGGGAAAGCACTTCTATATGGTATTCGGCAGGGCTTTTTGATGTCTTGTTTCACAAGAGTTTTTTCCCTTTATTTTTTAATCAGTGAAATTTGGTATTACATTAATATATACATTGTGAGAGCATTTAAATAAGTCAACAAAGAAAAATAACTATATAAAAAAATTCTACAAAAGACAATCAATCAGAACTCATTGTTCTTCCCACCCCACCCTTCACCCTTCCCACATTAATGACTGAACAAGAAACTAAAAGGGGTTCCTATTACAAATTCAATCAACAACAACAAAATCATCACTGGGAAACTTCGGAATCAGAAGAAACAGATTTTTTTTTTCTTTTTATTTTCCTGACTTAAGTGTTCCTTTTCACAATCCTAAACAGAGAACTGTTACTGCGGTAGAGAGAGAGAGAGAGACCTCGTAGCCTGGAGCATCGTCCTGAGACAGCCCGATCCTCCCTCCCAGACTCTGCTGTTAGTAAATAGATTTACACATCCTCCAATCTCCACACATCTTTCTGCCGAATAATTAAAAGCAGGATGATTAGTTTATTGAGTGGAAGGAGGAACTTTTTTATTGAGGTCCATCCATGATTTTATCAGGGCCAGCACTTTTACGCTTGTCACTGGGGTGCAGCCATCCAATTTTTCTTATCTGCCTGATTAATACAAACGCTGTTTCAGGACGCATTAATTAACAGATACAAATCTACGTTCTCATGGAAGGATCAATACAGAGAAGAAAAGAGGCATCAATGTGAATTTAGTGCTGATGATGGAGAAGGCGCGCTATCGACATTTACGTGTGCGGAAACTTTAAAGTTGCACCGGGCCCCTTTGTCCCTGTGATTTACAAATTATCATTTTTTTTTCAACAACAACAATGTCTGCCACATTTCTTTGGGGTTTAATTAAGCAAAAGCAATAAAATTTCATTTTTAAAGGTTGATTCTGCAATTTGTTTCATCTCTATTGACAGCTTTGTATATGTGCCTGTGTCCATCTACTTTGCAAACCTAACTCTTTCCCTTTCATTTTACGTGGAAATACCAAGAAAGAAAAGGTAAAGCAAAGGTGTTTTTTGTTTTTAACACACGGATTTGACAACTTCTCCTGTTTGACATCCTAAAGTATATTCTATCACTTTGTTAAAGCACTGTGATTTTTACAAAAGCATCAGTAAAAAGCAAAAAATTCAAAACAAAAACAAAAATCCCAAATTCATGCTTTTAAAGAGTAAGGCAATCAGGGCCTCTATCTCTTTTGGCTTGAAAAAAATCAGTGTCTTACAGTTTGTCCCTTACAAGCTCACATTTACACTCCAGAAACTAGCATAAAGAACCTCTCTCACCTAAACATAGGGTGGTCCTCAGACTTCCTAAAAAGCAGTCATATCTCCCTGGACCAAGGGGCCCAATACGTAATAGAAATTTTACTTCCATTCCATAAAACATTTATTTACTTACTTACTTTATTTATTTATTTATTTATTTATTTATTTATTTATTTATTTATTTATTTGTTAATTGCAATCCAGGCTGACCTTGAACTTGCTGCATAACTTGGGCTGAAGATTCTCCAGCTTCTGTGTACTGAGTGCTAGGATTACTGATGTGTACCACTATACCTGACTTTCTGGCTTTCAAAAAAATTCTTTTCACCCTGCCATGAGGATGGCTGGCTATATTGCTCTTCCATGAAGACATATGGATAAAATAATATCTTTATCAACAGATGTGAGTAAAGCAAAGACATCTAAATAATGATCCTAAATAAAAGTGCTAAAAATACTTCTTAAAGCTGACTCTAGGTTTTTTTTTTTTTTTTAAACAACGAAAACAAAAACATGATTGTGTTATTGGCTCACAGATACTGTTTCCAAATGATAATTTCTTGTTTTTGCTGTATCAGGTATTTAATGGTGTTTTATAACTACCAGGTTACAGAATAGAATACTTGTCATCTATAACATGTAGCTATCTTCAGCAAGATACTCTTCTCCCAAGTGAAATGAAATGTGGCTTGCCATTGTGTCCCTTAAAGTTCCCGTGCTGTACATCCCGGGATCTTAATCTCATGGCACATGGCAGGTTATAGTTTCCAATGTGCAGCCCTATTACAGCTTTTTAAAATACATCACAGCACATTTTTCTCTTCCCCGGCTGCAGCCCCTTCGGTAGATACCGCTGACATGTCTGATCTCTCTTCATCTCTGACTGTCCCAGAGTCAGTGCCTTTACTGTATCTCGGGCATTTTGCTCAGTGGAAGGGCTCTCTACCCTGACCTGCAGCTAAATTGTGTGTTTATCTGCACTAGAGTGTGTTCCAAATACACCAGATGACTGTGGAGCATAACATCACTTGGAAGGATTGAAAAGCTTCTCAAGAGGCGGGTGCCCCTGAGGTAGCACACTTGAAGAAAGCATGCTTTGTGCCAATGTTCTTGCCCATTTCTTCTGGAAACTCCGGAAGTTGACAGTGGTGCCATAGGCACTCGTCAGGGGCATTTTTTTTTCTAGCCTGGCAAACTGATGCACTTCACAGTCAACCTACAAAAAGGCTAAGCATTTGAAAGTGTGAAGAGCAAAAAATATCTGACGGCTAGTCTTCAAAAATACACTTTCATTTCAGAAAGCATAAATGTTTGTTTCCTGAATGGAGTGTTGACAGAAATAGGCTGCAGTGCAGGCATTTGGTTTTAACCCCTGCTGGGCATTTCCCTGTCAGCTGCTTAACTTGAAACAGAAAGCCAACGTTTAAATCCTTAGGATATTTGTCAATTAGTCATGACATTGATTTGCCTGTTCAAACTGTACTTTGTATATTCCACAAAAAGAATAAATAAAAATAATACACATTGTTTTCAACAAATAGTATATCATGCTCCAATCCTTATTGGGCTACAGTGATTCACAGAAAAGGCAAAGGAAGTTGGTTTGGGGGAATGTAACACAGGCAAGTTCCCTCACTCCTGCACAAGTAAGCCTGGCATTTATAGGGGCTGGGAATGAGGAATGGTGCCACAAAGGTTCAGTCTTAGCTGCCACTAGATGCTCAGTCGCAGGGTCCTTAGTGGATACAACTGCATGTGCTGTTAACCCAGCTGCTTTTTGCACATACTGATAGACATTATCACTTGCTCTATGAGTCACAAAATTTGCAGATCTGGGTCTTGGTTGCATGCGTGTGTGTGTGTATGTGTACACGTGTATACAGGAGTATATATATATATATATATATATATATATATATATATATATATATATATATATATAGAGAGAGAGAGAGAGAGAGCGCTAGAGGTCTTTATAGAATCTTCCTCAGTTCTTCTCCCTCTTTCTATTTGAAACATAGTGAACCTGAATCTCACTGACTGGGCTTGATTGGGTGTCCAATGAGCTCTAGGTAACCCCCTGCTCTCTGCCTCCCTAATGATAGAATGGCATATCCCCACAACTATACCAGACAGTTAACACGGGTCCTGGGGATCAAACTCAGGCTTTCATGCTTGTACAGCAAGTGCTTTTCTGTCTGAACCATTTCCCAGCCAATAGTGGGTATATTACCAACAATAGCCAGCCTGCTTTGATTTTAGAAGCCCTTCCTTTCCCTAATCACTTCTGGATGGCCAGCCCATAGCTGAGAAAAGCCCATAGTCAGCAGTTCTCAATCTGTGGGTCTCGGCCCCTTTTTTCCGATATCTTGCACATCAGATATTCACATTTGATTTATAACCGTAGCAAAATTACAGTAATGAAATAGCAACAGAATGTTCTTATGGTTTTGGGGGGGGGGCATCACCAAAACATGGAACTGAGTTAAAGGATCGAGCACCAGGAAGGTTGAGAAGCATGGCCTTAGTCCTCCACAAGTTTTTATTTGGCTGTAACTTTATTTCTCCAGTTCTTGAAATTAAACTCAGAACAAAACTATTCTTAGAGATCATGAGTCAAACACGTAGCAAACTTCCTTTAAGACAGGGCAAGGCTAGCTACTCTCTTGTCCTGCAGTCTTTATTTCTTACCTGCCCCTAAACAAGGCATCTCTGTGTAGAAAGCTTATCTTTTGGCTATAACAGATTTGTGAGATAGTCAAGAGCAAAGAAAAGAAGAAGCCTCTGACATAGGTTTCCAGTAGCTCATAAAACAGCATTGGTGTCAATGGAGAATGAGGTGAAAGAGGCTTGTTCATGAACAGTGACTCTAAGACCTAGATAGCTAACTATGCCCAATAACAGTCAGCTGGTCACTCCAGTTTCAACAGTTTTTAGACTCAAAAAATCAGCTAAAATTCTGCTCATAGAGCACAAAGCTGCTGCTGAGGTTCAGTGAACATGGAAGATGAAGTCCACAGCACTGGGCACAGAATGACCTAGAGTCTGGTGATATATCTAGCACCTTAGTACTGATGAGACTCAGGAACACAAACACACCATGCATCCTTTAGTCCTCATGTGCAACATGAGACTACCCTGAAAACTTGAAAACCTTGTATCACCATGTGTCTGGAGGTTTTACTGTAAAGAAATTCATACCCACTGATGCTTGCGGTGTCTACATAGGCACTATAATATTCCCTATACTTTAGAGTATAGAAAATGAGTGGAATACTGCCCTTATCTCCAGAAAGCAAATTGGGGCACAATGCAGAAAAAAACATAAAAATGGAAGAATGGGTCAAAATACAATGAATACAGAAAAAGGAAGCCTCAGGCTTGGTTATGCACCAAGAACTATCTTTCAGACCCTTCCATAATTTTGGTTGAAGCCTCCACTCTTTCTTTGATTCCATTTATATGATCCTATCCATAGCTATGTAAGCACCATCTAAAAATAATAAATATTTCTTCCTCTGATAAAAATGCTTATCTGGGGGTAAGAAGGTGGTTCAGCGGGAGTAGAATGGAGGCATAAGGGGCAGCATCAAGAAGAGAGGTGTGGGCAAAGTAGAAGGGTATATGGAAAGGTCATAAAGCCATTGTTTGTGTGCTTACAAAACAATAATAACATATAAATAATAACGACCTTTAAAAATGTTCCCTTAGCTTGAGAATTCCAGCAAGATAGACCTTGAATTTTCTGGTATAACATTGAATTTTTTTTCAACACCTGGCCTCCTTTCCCCTTCTCATCTTACTTTCTATAAATGACTACATCTTCTCTGATGTTAATAATGATGATTTCCCACACTAAGCAAGAAAGAGGTGGAACAAGAAGGAGAAAAAAGAAGGGTAAGAAGGATTGGTTATTATCCAGCCTAGGACGCTGGCTCTCAGTCATTATTCTTTTCTTCTTATTGAAAACAACACAGAGAAAGCCACACTAAGATGCACATCTGACATGTGTCTCCTCGCCCATGTGAAAACAGTGAGCTTCTCTGTGCAAGTGTTCACCCCATCACAAGTATTTGACACAGTGCCGGAACCACCAAAGAGCAATTGTAAAGTGAGCAGTCTTCCCACTGTAAAGCAGTGAATGAGACATCTGCTAACAGCAAAGATGTCATGTCTGCTGTGTTCTGTCCACTATGTCTGAACAAGGTGCTGGTGTAATTTAAATGACATTTAGACAGGTTTCATGCTATCAAAACATGAGACATGGTGTATATCTTTCTTTAGACAATCATTTTGAGAGGCCAAGGTAAGAATGCTTGCTATGAAAGCATGAAGATGTGAGTTTGAATCCTCACCACTGACATATTGCCTGGGCATGCTGGTGTGTGCACTGGTGAGCTCTGACGCAGAAGGATTTCTGAGGCTTTCTGGTCAGCTGGCTAAAAATTTGCAAGCTGCAGGCTCAGACAGGAAACTTACCTAAATGGAATATAACATCAAGTTATAGAGTAGGACACTGGCATCCTCCTGTGGCCACTGAACATGCGCACCCACACACTGGTGTACACAATTACATATACCACACAAACATGGAGGTGGGAGGGAGGAAAGGGGAGGGAGGGAGGGAGAGAGAGAGAGAGAGAGAGAGAGAGAGAGAGAGAGAGAGAGAGAAGAAGAAGAAGAAGAAGAAGAAGAAGAAGAAGAAGAAGAAGAAGAAGAAAAATAACTTTGAAAAACAATTTCTTCCTTTGCAAGAACAAACATCACTTCATATGTGCTCTACAGGAGTATCTAGAAAATAAAGTAAGAACAATATAACTCTATAAGAAATCAGGTAGGAATACCCTAAACCTGTCAGCAATAGTGTCATATAAATGTGCTATAAACACTGGTTGATTTCTTACTAATAATTTTAGATAATTAAAAATGAGCTTGTGTTTAAGAAACACAAGATGATGGATGAGGTTTTCTAAAGTATACTATAGTATCAAAAATATGCTTCTGCAGCCATTCAAAGTTTTAGTCAACTAACCAATATACAGTTAATGTGACATGGTACTAGACACACTTCTAGGGGGGTTATATATCATTCAAAAGCTCCTCAGAATCATTCAAAAGCAAACCAGCTCTAATTTGGGGCTAAATTTCAATAGCAACAACAGAAAATTATTGGTAATTTTTACAATCCTTTTATTATTTCTAAGACTTGTTTGTTTCCACTGTTTCTAACTTCAAAATATACTTTAAATTAATAAATATAATGTAATGTGCTTTTCTTTCCCGTATGTCAAGTTTAATAAGAATTTTTAACAAGATCTGCTTTACTTAGGAACATCAAACATTAAATGAAATATACCTCTTAGCCCTGGGCACTTTGTTCCTGTTATGTGTTTCCAAAATGATGTTCCCATATTAAGAATCTAAAAGTATGTGTGACACATAGAATAAACTGGAGAGAAACAATAGAGAATTGGGGAGACAGATTTATATATTCATTTACTTAAATGTTGCAAAAGATAAAGCTGGAAGGAGAAACTTATGATCACAGTTCCTCCTGACTCTATCTGCTTTTGGACTAAACGTTTACTAAGAAGTCTGTGAGAGGCAGTCATTCTGCTGACTAATGAAGTCTGTGGGGCTCACAGAACACCCTGGTATCTTGTTAGATAAGTCCCTTTGTCATCGTTCTCCGTGGCTGAAAGTCACACATCTTCATAGATGCCATAGAAAGATAAAGGACTTGGGGAGCCCGAGGCACTCCTTTCATAAGAGTGCAACTCCAAATTTGAAAATTGGCATCCAACTGCCAGTCATAAATTTAGAAAAAGAAATAGTATGTGTACACTTGCTGAAATGAGCAAGAGTTGGGATGTCTGAGAGAAGCTCACAAGTAACTTATTGAAATAAAATAGCTTCAAATCTTTTCAAATGTATCTAAAGCAATTTTTGCTATAAAGATAAAAATTCAGCAAGAGTCCTAAGTATTGAGAGTTGATATTCATCCCTTAGCGCCTGTATATCCCTTTCTCATTTTGATTGCTTAGGGAAAGCAGGAAAATAAAGGGAAAGAAACTTCTTCAGGTGTTCCCCTGATTTTCCTAAAATAGACACCATACAGTGCTCTGATACATGACCTAGAAGGAAACAGAGGAGAGAGAAAAGTAAAAATAGAAACTAAAACAGGAGGTCTTATATGCATAGTGTGAACTAGAGGACCTGCAGCATGGGTCACTAAGAACAAAGCATCACTGGTATCTACACAAATACGTAGAGGAAGCAAGTTGTCTGCAAGACTCATGCTACAGGCATGAAATTACAGCATGCTGACACAAAGCTCCAGATTTAAATACTAGGAGAGATTGTCTGCATAGATTCTGTAAGACCTGGCCATAATTTCCACTCTAGACATTCTGCAAAAACAACCTTTCTGTATTTCTGCCTCTGAGAGTTCACTTTGGAGTCTGGCTGTGGTACAATTTCCTCTGTGACTAATGTAGATCTGTTTACGAATATTTACTCCCAAGTTCATGGCCGTTGTTGCTGGCTGAGACACAGCTATGTCGTTATGGCTTGGCATAGGTTCCGGGGGAGGCGACCAGCTATCTTCTTACTGACAACAGGAGCAACCCCCTCAATTCCTCTCTGGCCCTGCCTTAGTCCTCTTTGACAGTCCTCAGTTTGTATAACTAGCTAAATAAAAAGGAAACAAAACGAAAATCAGGAGACAGTACAGCTCCCGAGAGTCCTCGGCATGAGAAATTGAGTCTTCCTTAGCAATAAAAGCCTGCTTGCCGTATTTAACCTGGATGTGCAGGATGCAAACCTGAGCCTCTTGTACTAATTCTCAGAGATCAATCCCACTGGGCTAGAGCATGCAGACACCAGCACAGGTACCTCCAACCTCTCCCCTCCTTACTTGAAAAGAGACCCGAAAGCCGTTCTTCCAGTCTCCTGCTTTGGTCTGCTGGAAAATGATTTTATTCACGCAGCCCATCTCTGCCCTCTGCAGTCCCTGGAATCCTGTCAATAACCCCTAGCAATTCCTAGAGACTCTCACACAAGGTTGACTTAAGGAAAATATAGGGCTGACACTCTGGGTTACAGGACACAGATGAATCTATTAAGAACTTGTGTCATTTCCTAACTTGATTGGAGTGGCATTAAGAACACCTCTGGAGGCAGACACTCTTACGTCGGCAATGGTCCAAAAGGAAAGGGGGGAAAACGGAGAGAGGAAGAAAAAAAAAAGCAGCATTGCCTGATTCTAATACACCTAATTAGCCATCGGCAGACTCTTAATTGCATACATTAGGATGATTCCATAGTGGAGATTAATTCTAAATATACCCAAGCAGCTGGTTAAGATGCCATGGATTACAGTGTGGACTGTACTTTTCCACTTAATTAGATATCAAAATTAAGCAGCAACAAGCATTTTGACATAACGGGGATCCAGCCGCTGCTCAGGCTCCCAGAGCTGCAGTAAAGTGACCGCTAAACAGAGCCGCACAGATGGAGAGATATTAAATGCCGCACTGGAAAGTAATTTCAAATAATAAAATATCAATATTTACATTTTAATTACCCCTACTGAGGGTCTCTGTCATTCCACTATTGCCAACGCAGCGAGGGGTTGGGAGATGACACGGTGACTCTGGTTGCAGTGACTGTTTTGTTTCCATTAAAGAATGACAAGTGGTTTGGAGGCTGTGACACTCAGTGTACATGTGAGTGACAGCAGATCAGAAAATTCGCATTAAGGGACTAAATGCTTCCAGAGAGAATTCCGTTGGAGCAGCAAGCCCCTCCTTGAAGTACATCAGCCTTTTCAATTTTTTTCTGCTGAAAGTTTATTATTGGGGATGCCCCAGGGAAGTTTTAGTCTCCCATGAAATATTTAGATCCGTAAAACGTTATGTGATGATTGTCAATTTAAAAACAATAATACTTGATGGGAACAAATATGCAGGAGTTCTCTGCAAATCATGAGGTTGGGCCACTCTGTTTCTAACTCTGAATCACACTGTTACTGATACGTAAAGCATGTCTGTGTCTGATGAAAGCCTGGGATGAGGTTTAGACTCCAGACCTTAAAGATATTGGGCTTACTTTCATGGGCTTCTCATTGATCAAAACCTCACAAATCACAATTTTGTTCACTTTAAAAAGACAGGCAACAATGGGTCACTATCCACATATGTGTAAACACACAAACACATACACATACACAAAGGTCATTGCTCACATCTGTCTTAGTATGTATACACATGGGTATACCTACACTTTTCTCTACTTTCTGTTTCTTTTCTTTCCTCCCACCATCCCTCCATCCCTTAACCCCTCCCTCCTCCGCTCCCTCCCTTTCTCTCTTTCTCTTTCTTTTAGAATATAGTTAGGTTCTAGTAGTTCTTATGGACTCTCCCCAAGTTTAATTACTCTTTATGGAGTGTGAAGATACAATTATGGAAAAAAAACTAACAGGTATACATTAGAAGAATGCATTCATAAGCTAATAAAGGAAAAAAATAGTGAAGCCTTCCTTTGGAAATGACTGTCAAAAGTGTAGAAATCTTGAAAGAATGCTAATGCCTCAAGATATGAGAAAGTGTATAAGAAAAACCCCTTGGTCAGTGCACTGTCGTAGACAGTTAACTGACCCCCTATCTCAGAGCCTGCGTTTATTTAATGTGTGGAGAGGAACAACCATAAATGTGATAAATGACTACAGCAGCAGACAGAATAGAATTTTTCAAAGGAGAGAAAGAGGAAGTTGGGGAGCTTTTTATAGATCCCGGGTACTCTTTTTAATCCTGTTCCTTTTAAAAATATTGGTTCTGAAGTTGAGATAAAGGCTGGGAAATGGGTAAAGGGTTCTAATACATATCCTGTAACTAAGATGCTTCCTCTTAAGGAAAAAGAAGTTTGCAGCAGGGCTTTCCTTTAGCATCCATCCCTAATGCTTCCAGGGCAAGACAGATTCCCATTTCTCAGTTCCCAGTACCTTTTAATTTCTGAAAAAGCCACGGTTGAAAATCTTAATTAATTGTTCCATACTGCTTCAGGATCATTATGCAACGTAATAAAGGCCGTGTAATTATGAAATTTTACAGCCATTACCAAGGCTGATGGCTCGTATTTCATCCTCAGCTGGACCCGATGGCTTTTAGGCACTCGGCTCCCCTTTGATGAACTACGGACAGATCTATCAGGCCCAAACAATATCCAGGCAAGGCGGCTATAATAGCTACCTACAGATGAAGCCAGAGATAAAGATAAACTATAAATCTGCACACACAAATGCAGGCACATTGCCTGAGGATGACAGAGGAGAGGATGAGACATTTGGGAGGTGGCTGCTCCCACAGAGGCTGCCTCCCAAGCTTCTCATACACTCACACCACAATGGCTCAGGTCTCATGAAAGAGAAGAACTCAAGTGAACATCTCATTTATTTATTTTATCTCAAAAATCAAATGAGAGAGGAAAGGGATGCCCATGAGCACCATATTTAGGACATTATTGGAAAGGCAGGAGTGGTTTAGATATTCTAACTTCTGTTTCGGTTGTGGGGGTTGGGGGTGGGGGGAGGTAAATGGAAAGGCATGATCTATGGGGTGTGATGCTCTATACCACATGCTAATATGGTGATCCAAAGTAAGCAGTCAGCAACATATTTGATTATAACTCACAAGCATTCCTTATGCAGATATTAATATTTTCAAAATTGTAATTCAAGAACAAAAACCCACACTGTAACACAGGCGGGATAAATAAAATCCTACTCATACATAACTAAAACGTTTATGGCTCTCAATTATAGGCTGATTAGATCACATAAGAACTCACAGAGCCAAGGACCCAATAAAGCTACATTTGCTTAACATATTTCCATCACATCCCTTTTGGTGAATTAAGCATTTCCGCGGGTCCTTTTAAACTGTAAGTTAAATGGAAAAGGGCCATCAAGGAGGGTCATTTGACAACCCTAAGTGCTACATTCCAGGGAGTATCTAGTTCAACTCTGCCTCTCGGATACAGAGGCAGCTCAGCCTCACAGTGCTAATGCCCTCCATCCATAGGACACCATCCGTCTCATGCTGGCTCCCTTCATGAATATGAGCAGATAGGCAGTTTGCAACAGGGCTCATCCTGGAGAAAAGCCATGTGAGGGTCAATTTAAATCAGACTAAGCCTTGCAATGGTGGCCATGTGGGGCAGGCAAGGCAAGGAAGGAGTAGATTGCTGGAAGGCTGGGTTCCAGGCTGATAACTAGCAGGGGAAGGGTGGATATGTGTGGGAGGGGAAGGGAAGGCATATGAAGATGATACAATACTGGCTTCAATGGCACTGAGATTTTGGAAATCACACCTCGGTGGAGTTCACAAGAGTGAGACTGAGGAAAACTGATTTCAGTGTAACCATAGCTACTAAGTAGCTATGTAGCCTTGAGCTAGGCATTAACTGCTCAATGCCCTCATCTACCATGGATTCTTCATGGGTGTCCTTCAATACATGATCTAAAATAGAGTCCCAATATCTGTTGGGGGATATACTGCTCACCCGCCTAGCATGCAAAATGGGTTCTTATGTCCAACAAAGCAAAACCTGGTCTTGGTGGCTCATTCCTATGATCTCAGCAACTGGGAGCAAAGGCACTATGACCACAAGTTCAAAGCCATCAATGTCGGATGGTGATGCTTTGAGACCCTGCTTCAAAACTAAATTCACACGCATACTGTCTTCCATAGATGGGTACTTCCTCTGCCTGAATCCCTTTCTAAGATGGCTGTAGTTCTTCAAGTATGTCTTCTCAGATCCCATATTTAAACAATAAATGTCTATGAACAACTCCCCCCTCCTCACACATACCGGAACTTATCTACCTTCCCACTTATTTACCAGGAAGCAGACTGCTCCCTCTTCCCAAGGAAGTCCTTTCCCATGAGCTCTGTCCTTCCTGCTCTAGCCACCTCATAGGCTCTATTCCATACATTTTCTATGCACCCCCTTTACCATGCATCAATCTCTTCCCCCCCATGCTCCATTCCTTGGTCCCTCCACTCTTATCAAATCCCCTCTCTGCTTTGGCTACTCAGCAATACTTAGTTTTCTCTGCCTCCCGGCACATCACTGTGCTCTCTTGATCTTGCCTTTTGCCTTCTGAAGCCTGGACCCTCTCTCTCATCTAACTGCCCCATCCCAATGCCTGGCTTTCCTTCATACTTGGCTTGCTTTTCTGGCATCCTTATGACTAGTCCAGAGCATCATCTCCTTCCCCCAATAGTCTACATCAACACTTACCGCCTCCATTTTTTTTCTGCTCTTTCTCTCTTCCTTTGTGGCAATTTTCCCATACATACACACACTGGCTTTTCTGTGCACATCCTCTGCTCATTCCCATGGCTATAATGCAGCTGCATTTACCAGCTCACCTTTTCTTTGACGAGATGCACATTTTATTACCTTTCTCCATTCATTCAAACCTAAATAACTCACAGACTTCTCTGGTTCTTCAAAATGTGACTGTTCTCTCTGTTAACTTATTCCAAATATATTCCCCAACATCACCAATAACTCAGAATATATCAATTAAAAATATACTGACTATTCCTCTAAAGGCCAGAGTTCAATTCCTAACAACCACATGGTGGCTCACAACCATCTATAACGGGATCTGATGCCCCCTTCTGGCATACAAAGCACTCATACATTAAAAATAATAATAATAATAATAGTACAACTTTAAATAATAGAATTTAAAGTTTAGAGTTCTCCTTGGTCTTTCTCCTACACCTAATTATTTCCATTAATTCTCCATCTTCTGACTCTTCCAGTCACATTGCCTGTTTCAAGTTCTTAATGTCTCTAGCTGGAGCTCGGCCAATGATCTCCCTCTTGCCTTCCCTGATGATGTCATCTTCCTAGCTCTGTTGCTTGCTCATGTGGGTCCAGAGTTCTGCATAGTCAGACCCATTCTACCTTTCTTGCCTTGTTTACTGATAAAGAGGAAGAAGAGGAGAATTTAAAAAAAAAAAAATTCCTGCGGTCTTACTGTGTTCCAGGCATACAGTAATGCTAATGTTAATAAGTTCTGTTTCACGCCTTTTATAATAAGACAAGCATTTGAAATTTAACAGAGATAGAATCGGAGTCCTTCAAGGGCTTACACTGGGGTTGCGGAATAAAGGTAAAGACAGACTCTAAACCAGTAGTGCAGCACACCAGAATGTTCTCATCATTAGGGGCAAAATGGTCTCCATGAATGGTCTGTGGAAAGGAGAAGCAATCCATTGGTGCCTGACATTTGAGGAGATATCCTGACTGACTAAGAGTATGAACCTATATCTAAATGTCGCAAAACAAACACTTGTATAGTCCCCATATTAATAATCTAGGATCTTAGTCTCCAACGAGACTGTATTTAGAAGCGGGGCTACCGGGGATTATTTGGTCTCAAAAGCTGGTAGAATTTCACAAATGGGATTAGTACCCTGATCAAAGGGACCTCAGAGGTCTCTCTCTTGAATTCTTCCATGCGTATGGTCTAGCAGATTGGGGCAGGAACTGAATCTGCCAGCATTTTGATTTTACACTTTCCAGTTCCTTAAATGCTATACAGAAGACGCTAAATCTATGGTATTTTTGTTACATTAGCCAGGATAGACTAATACCCTAGAAAACAGCAACTTAAAGAGAAGAAATTATTTAATAAATGCCTACACTGAAGAATGGCACCTCAGAGAATGGGGAAGAAGCCAGAACAGATGATGAGAACAGCAGAGTCTGGCAGCTGGCTCATGAGACAGGCAGGCCACAAAGGCTTTGCAACTTTTTGTGGACTTTCCCTTTATGTAATATCGATAGCTACCCTGGCCAGGAGTTTTGGCAAAGAGAAAATGGCTGTTACTTGTATTTTCAAACATGACTAGTTTCAGCCAAAATGTTAAAAAAAATAATTAGTGATAAACATCTAACTCTCAATAGAGAATATTCTAGTTTATTTTTTCCCCACCCTACACATGGAGAAAGTAAGGTCCAAACACATTCAAGGTCACAGGACTATAGCATTCATTGTAGTGTCTGACCCAGCCACTGGGTTCAAAATCTAGAGTTGAACCACCTGGTAGCATTATCATAGTTCTTGTGACCCCACTGCTCTGTCCCCTTCCCAGACAAGCCATGTTATTGCATGGTCCCACACTTGGGTATACAGTCCCTTCTCCCATCCTTCCCGACAGGTCCCTGCAACCATCCATGTATTTCTGCAACATCATTCCACAAATATTCCTGAATAAGCTCAGGCAGATGAGTGTTTCCTTTTCTCCTGTTACTGCTCATCTCTATTGCCATATTGTGCAGACACGGCTGAAGACAGTATCTCTCCTAAGGTCCTTTGTCCTCATATTCCCAGGGATGGAGAAATGGCTCAGTGGTTAAGAGTGCTTGCTGTGTAATTAGAGTTCAGATGGTAACACCCACATAGGGTAACTCAAAACCACTCTAACACCAGCTCCAGGGGACCCAACAGGATCTCACTGTGTGGTCCAACTGGCTTGGAACTTGCTCTAGAGACATACTGTTTCTAAACTCAGATATCTGCCTGTCCCTGCCTCCTAAATTCTGGGATTCAAAGAATGTACCATAACACCTGACAAATCATTTTTTTAACTAAAAATGTTCTATCTTTTTGTTGTGTGTGTGTGTGTACTTAGAGCTTGCAAAAATTAAGAGCATGCCCTCCCTCCCCCCAAAAAAGGACAACTGACTGGGAAAAACTAGAAAGAAGCAGAAATGGACAGAGCTTGGGGCATGGCAAGGCAACAGTAAGGTTGAGAGCAGCTAAATCCTACAGACAGCCCTCAAAAAGGACTGGGAATCAATGCCAAGCAAGACCAGGCAAAGGCTTGTCACCTCCATGTGGAGTGTGAGCAGACTCCATCAATCAAGGGACTCCAGAGCACTAAAAGGGAGCACCAAAGTAAACTCAGAGAACCCTGAGAAATGACTCAGTCAGCATGTTCACTTGACCCATGATGAAGCTTGAGCAGGCAGGTAACACTTAGGGAAACCTGTCCCTTGCAGACGTGGCAGCAACAAGCAGAGATTTAAACACTTGTCACCATGATTTACATTTAAGCCATTTGATATGTATGCTTATGTATGTTCACATCTCAAAATAAGAGACTGATGCAGTTAAAAGCACTGAATGCTCTTCCAGAGGACCACGGTTTGCTCCCAGCATCCACATGGTGGCTCACATCTTTAACTCAGGTGCCAGGGGATCTGACACAGTATTCTGGTCTTCATAGGTACCAGGAGCAACGGTGGTATACACACACACGTAAGGCATACACACACATACACACACACACACACACACACACACACAATAAAACAAATACATCTGATTTTTTTAAAAAAAAAAAATCTACAAAAATAGAAGGCTGATTTTCCAATCCTGTCTAGGCAAAGAAGACCAGTACTCTTTAGAGATAGCTCAATGTCAAGTCTTTACACTCTCATGACACAGTTATAAGGTAGAACAGTTAACATAGATTACTTTTGCCAATTTCCATTTTAGATAACAATAAAAATGTGCATTCTGACAAGGTGTCCAACTCACTGAAGCATTTTATCAGAGATACGGTCTCCAACAGCACCTGTCTGTCTAATATTCAAGCTGAGAGAGTTCCTAAGAATATCTATCCAGAAGGGTTCAGTGCAGAGAAACATTGGAACGCACAGACCGCTAATACTGTTCCCCTCGGCATCTCCTTTTTTTTTTTTAAATTACTAGGTTCTCTCTACGCCAAACACATAGACTTCCTCCCTATTCCTCCAACATCAAGCACCTACCTCCTCCGAATCTAGGTACAATCTATCACCAGCAGCCAAAGGTTTGACTCTAGAGGTCAAGCATATTTCATTTCCTCTTTTGGGCCACTATGTTTGCTATTGTATGACATCTGTTTAGCAGACCTCATACATTTTCATGTCCTAAAATGCACAAAAAAACTAAATGATTGATTAAAAAAAAAAGACACAGCTTGGTGGTAACACAGCAGTGGCATTATGTTAAACTAGTCCGTTTTTAGTTCTCACCTTGCCTTTGACACAAAGAAAGGTTGGTGATCTCATCCTGAGACTTAACAAATGCAGGCAAGAATTCTTGCTTCCAAAATATCCTTGACTCTTGTATAAAAGTATTCTATGATGACCGCTTTAAGGTTCAATAGGACTATCTGAGTGTTTTACTTGATCATATAAATTCCTGAAGTGAAGTTAGAAACATGATAAAAAGAACTTGGCAAAAAAATATGAAATGCATATTCCATCTACTTCCCTAACCATTCTATTTGGTCATGTTACATATAGAATTTTGGAACTTTACTATCTCCACTGACTGCAAGCCTAAGACAGAGACACAGAGATAACCCTTTGAGCCTTGTGGATTATAAATTCCCTCCCCCCACAATGAAGAATTCAGATATTGCTACTCTAGTATTCTCAAGGAACCCATAAAAGTCAGTGGCCTCAACAGTGCAGATGAAATGAAATGGGGTAGACTTCCACATGCTAGGCAGAAAAAGACCTGGTAGATCATCAGCCAACCATATTTCTCTTTGCAAATTAGAACAAAAAAGCAGCATCTCGGATTGGTAATTTAAAGCTTCCAAGAAAGACCACATGTGGCTACAGACAAGGTGTCTGATTGAATTCACTGTAATGACACACACCACAAAGTAGGTGCTCAAATATTTATCAAATGCATAAACTCGCAAGCGCAGCTTGTCTGTGTTATGCTTACATTTGCAATGATGTGATCTTAAGTTCATTGCTGCATTCAATTTTCATGTAAACAAAAATGTTTGTAAGGAACTTGACATTTATTAATTAATAGTTAAGGGGTGCACAGATGCTAGATGCTCAGCTTCTTTTCTGTTGCTCTAGGATAGAGGCTAGAAATAAAGACAGCTCAAAGCCAATTCTATCCTAAATAAACCTTCACAGGCTGTTTTCAGGAAAGCATCTTCTTTAGCAGAATCAATTGCTGTTTATCATCAGGAGGATTTCTTGCTCCTTAACATTCAACAGAATTATTTCTTAAAAAATTTAAGATTCTTTTTAACTCCTAGTCAAAGCTGGCATTTTGCAAGATGTTTCTTAATGATTGATAAACATGACAATTGCAGATGTGCTGACGAGACAGGGTTTTCTTTGATGCAGGCAACACTCATAAGAAAGATGAGCTTGAGTGTGCTACGGATTCTTCTGAGTTTATTAATTAAGCAAGAAGCTTTTCCCATTGGAACAGTGCAAGGTATTTATTAACACTTCAGGCACAAACAGAACAAATGTGCAGCAAAAAAGGTAATTATTAAACACACTGATCCCTTTATCGACTTGGCAGGGACAACCCCAAAGATGGTGTCTGATTATGATCTTTTTCAAGATATTTTAATTGTGCTTCTTAACCTGATAAATTAAAAACTACAGGGCAATCTCACTAAGATCACAGACAAAGGAGATTCTATCAATTTGTAACAAAAACATACGAGGAGCGCTTCTATCGGCTTTAATTACATCCCGAGTTTAACAAGCAAATTCAACCAGATCATAGAAGGATGGAGAATTCCACATCAGTGCTCTGCCTGTGGGTGTTATCATTCCATGTGCTGCTGTAGATTACACAGTATGAATGCCAGTCTAGGAATAAGTTTGGGATAGTAATATGGCAGAAGAGGAAGTTTTTTCAGCTACTTCTGTGTCTATTGGTGACTTTTGTACTGGGTAACATGTGCCTGCCATGGCTTTGAACACAAAAGCAACAACTTAAAGGAAAATAACACAAGACTCATCCCTTCTTGAAGCCAACATAAACTGCATGTATGGGTTTTTTTTTCTTTTTATGTCTGTAGTCAGTTTTATGGCTCTTTTCCTCCAGAGCCTACTTATCTTTGTCCTAAACTTCACTCCAGTGACATTTCTTGCCCATGGAGGACTTAGACAGTAAGTCTCCAGAATTTGGTCATTGAGGATTTGGGATTTTCATCTTGAAATCTCGGGTAATCTCTGGCAGGTCTCTGGTAATGAACTGACCACAAAGGCGTTCTCTAATAAGTCTCATGGACTGGACACACCATGTATGGATGTGTGACACGGATAAGGGGAGTGAAGAGAGAGAAGGAGAGGAGGAGGGAAGAAGACAGGGTGGGAGGAGACACGGGAAAGAGGAGGATAGGATGGGTGGGAGTGGGGGGAAAGGGAAGGACATAGGAAGAGGGGAGTGGAGGAGAAGGGGGGAGACAGGAGGAAGAGAGATGCCAGGAGGAGCCAGAGGGAAGAAGGAGGAAGTCAGAGAGTGGGAGGAGACATACAGACTCTACTATACCCTTGCCTGACCCGTTTCTCCCCATTCTCTTTACCCCAGCACACCCTTTCTGCAGTCCATGTCTTGATGGATTTCATGTTGTATTTTCCTTTCTTCACGTCTATCTCCCCAGCTAGAGCAATTCCTAACCAGTTCAGTAGGATTCAAGTTCCTTCCATTCTTGGAAAGGTAAAGGACATACCTTATTCTGATTCAGTAACTCAAACACAGTTATAGCTCTTAAATAAAAAGAATTAAGACCCCATTGTATAGTCATGTAACCATAAGTCATGACCACGTGAGGAGATTGATTCTCCCACATATCCTAGAGAAGGAAGGAGCCACCATTACTCTCTTTAGATTACAGTAACACGTACCATTTACCACACATACATTGCTTATGTTTAATTGTTATTTTTATTATTTTATTATTTTAATTAATTAAGTATACTTAATTAATTTTGTAATTTTTATTTTTACTATATTTTTGTATTTTTTTCAAAATTTTAAGGTTTTATACCCTTTTATTTAGTAGATCAAAACTTTTTTTTTTTTAATAACTAGGGCTGTGTTTTAAAACAGTACTTCCCATACAACGATCTCCCTACAACACTGCTGAATTAAGTTTTTCTTGAATCTACTCACAGACTTGCTACTGCAGCTTTA
The DNA here is from genome assembly GCA_004025045.1 of Sigmodon hispidus. Classification (NCBI taxonomy): domain Eukaryota; kingdom Metazoa; phylum Chordata; class Mammalia; order Rodentia; family Cricetidae; genus Sigmodon; species Sigmodon hispidus. The sequence goes on from PVIH01000009.1 coordinate 184,458, forward strand.
GGTTCCAATTTCTCATGCCGAATAGTGTCATACACGTAAAAAGAAAATCTCACTTTGATGTCACTGGTTTTAATTTAGTGTTTATTTGCACTCAAATGATTCTCAGTTCAGGATACCACCTGCTGTCTCCTCCCCCCAGGAGATGGCATTTGGAGAGAATGGTGGAGTTTTGAATTGGGACTTTTAGTGGAAGAATCAAAGGATGCTAAATGTCCTGGAAAACAAATAATTTCCCAATCCAAATGGCAAGTGTACCCCACTGAGAAACACTCTGAGTTAAGGACAGGCAAGAAATAAGCCCAGAAACTGACAACACAGCACAGAATACCTTCTAGAAAACAAACAAAAAACCCCGAAAAACAGTATGTTCTAAACTTTCCAGGTCCTCCAGCAGCTGCCTAGTGCACTTCTCAGGTCTTCCAGTGGTCCCACGCTGGCCTTCCCAAGTTCCCCAATGGCTACCCATTGTCCTATCCAAGTTCTCCAATAGATGGCCACGCACTATCTTTCCCAGGTCTTCTGACAGCTACCCATCAACTTTCCCAGGTCCTCTGATGGCCACACACTGGCCTTTTCAGGTCCTCCAATGGCAACATATGACCTTTCCCAAGTCCTCCGAAGCTAATCCAAAACCCCTTCCTGGTTCTGATGGCCATGTGCTGACATTTCCAAGTATTCTGATGGTCACCTACCATGCTTCCCAGGTCCTCCAACAGTCACCTACCGGGTAACTCTGTTAGTTCTGGTAGAGTCTTTCCAAATACGTCGTAAAATACAACACTGTTCATTCTTCAGTTCCATGTTTTCACATTCTCTGCCAGTATTTCCAAGGTCAAAGGATAAAAACACAGATTTTGCTTGTTTGTTTCTTTGTTTGTATAAACATCTAAAAATTTCTTTTGTGTCACATCACTCTGATCGCTCAAAAAGTAAAGAACCAAGGGCCTTGGATACCAAGGCTGGGATTATCTTGGTAGTGCCTTTTATACTCCATTACAAATCCATCAGGCTGCAAATGTCTAAATGTTGCCTCTTGGAGCTTCATTGAGTAACATTTCAATCCTTCCTACTATCATGATTTCATGCATTTCTAGTTTTACTACAGAACTATGATTACATTTGCAGGGAAGTCCTCTCAGTCTATTTAACAGAGAAACAATACTCAATATGGGATGGATGCCTTACACTAAGTTTTGCATACCCCATCTCTACTAAGATTCACAGTAATAGGTAAATTACACACCTCTTAAAGAGCTGAAGATAAAAGAGCTACAGAAATTCTGAAGAGAAATCAGCAAGGATTTACTTTGGGCTTATGTTTAATACATAAATGACTTTTTTAAATTGTAGATTGTTGTTTTAAATGTCAAATTAACAGGATTGTTGAATCATTTGAATTTGAACATGATGTCAACAGTGAACAGTCAACAGCCATCATGTGACTGATATTAGAAGAAATATATAACATGTATCAGTAAGAACATAAGGAGAATTACAGCCTTTGGATCTATTTTCTCATTTGATTACAATAGAACCAAAAGTCTACCAACCTCATAGGGACATGCATCACAACAAGGAGACAACCAAAGCATCTGCAGTCTTTATAATGTGTATATTACCTGTGCAAATGGTGACCCTGGCAAGTAAGTATCATGATATAGCCCTTGAGAATTAAAGCTATTATTCTTTCATGCATAGTAGAAATTCCTAACCATAATGGAAGAAAGCAGTTTATTTAGGTGAATTTTATTGTCTCAAATTTTAAAACATTTTAGTGCTTTTGGTTGGAAGCTTTAAGAACAATTAGACACTTCTGTGCTTCTAAACTAAATCGACTAAGCATAGTTTTCTCTATTAGCTGTTATCAGTGCAGTCATTTTCTAAGACACCCAGAGCAACCCTGGAGTCTTCTAATAGGGCACCGAGGACCATACTGGAGCCAGACTCTACTACAAAGCCCCAATGCTGAATGGCTTTTCCCCCTTTACTCTATTCCAGGCAGATTCTCTTACTTCTAATTGCTGACCACAAGAGAGGCCACTTAGCACCAATCTCCCTTCCACTTTGCTGTGTCCCAGGAGAAGGAAACCAGATAAAATGACACAAATGTCAAATGGACTCTGAGCCAAGGCCACAGAGCTGCTCTATAACTGTGTGCTAGTCAGAATTGAATTATTATAACAAAACACATGGGATAGTTGACTTAAGAGAAAATATTCATTGTTACACACACACATACTCTCTCTCTCTCTTTGGAGGTTCCAGGCCAGGTTGCTTTTGATACATGCAAGCAGAATTTCAAGATAGGGAACAAAACTGCTCAATTCAACAGCCATGGAGCAAAAAGACTGCAGAGGGGGCAGGATTCTACACTCCCTTTGCTGGCCTCCCCACAGTGACCAAAGGGTCTCTATCTGCTCCCCGCTATGAATGATTCTACTACCTACCAGCATGACAACTGAGAGATCAACCTTGAACATTTGAAGAACACACAATATTCTAATTATAGAATGTACAGTATTGGGGAGGGGTTAATCAGAAATAAAATAATGGGTTTTATTATTGTTTGGTTTGCTTTGGTCATTTGAAAAGGGGCTCAGGCTGTCCTACAACTTACTATTGCCCATGCTGTTCTCAAATTTACAGAATATTTTTCCGTCAGCCACCAAGCCCTGTTTCAAAACTGTTTTTTTATAACAATGTTCTAGTTTGCTGGCTTGTTCAATATTTTATTCATTGTTCTTCAGACAACACAGAATGAGTTCAAAAACAGTGATAATTTTTGTTTTAAAATTTAAATGGAAACCTCTTTGTAAATATATGGTTATTACAGTGTATTGTTTTTCCTCTAACATGAATAAAGAAACACTTTAAGAATTAGGCCTTTGTGAATTGAAGCTCCAAAGAAAGCAAAAACACCTAAGTCAAAGATTCTCCATAAGGCTGGGTGGCTGCAGACAGATAAAATGGTAAATGAACAAAGCCAGATTGCCTTGAGCTCTGTCCAGTTCTCTTAAGTAACCACTCATTGTCCACTTGGATGTCTGACCTAACATCCTTTCATCTATTAGGTTAATACATTTCAAAGGTATTGCCTAATAGACCCCATGCTTCCAACAACCTCCAAAATTAAGGATGTCTTCTGAGAGCATCTAAGCACTGCACCAGAGGTTCCTCATGTTCCCACCAGAGAATTCAACTTAGGATTTAATTTTGTTCTATGACTACAAAGTTCATTTAACAATTTCCATATTACAGCATGTTATGTGGGGCATCCTGAGTTCATGTTCCTGGGCAATAGTTACTCATATTTGGTTCAGAATAAGTATCCACATACTATCCCTTGATGAGAGCTGCATTTTATATTGCCGGTTCCTACAGATAACTCCCAAAGATCTTCTGCAGTACAGCAATGTACCATGTAAAGTGACTTTATATCATCTCACACAATTCAGTCTGAAGATCATTGACAGTCCTATCTCCATACGTGAATTCTACATATTTAATCCACTGTTCACATACATCATTTCTCTATCAAAAGTTAAAATTTATCACTTGCCTTTGTAAAAACTATTTTCATCAAAACAATAGCAAATGAATTGTTTAGCAACCAAGCATCCACTTCTGTATTTATTAAAATATACAGTGCTTATATAATAGACATGAAGGCTCCTATTACACTATTACTTGTGAATGTGTAATTAGTCCCATAATAAATGTTTCCATCATTTATGATAAAATTATATTCATATATGCAATGGTCACTCTTTAGACTTCATTATTATGTTTTACTTTTTAATAATAAATATGAGACTTTCTTCCTAACTATGTTGTACTGGTACACATACACCCCATTTGCCAATAAACAGTGTTGATTTTGTTGATGAAAAAGATATTTCATCAAATGAGGCACAGAGATAGTCCTAAAACTATCAAACTGACTTGTACATTATTTGCACAAGAAACTATAAAGTCTCCTGTGGATGAGAGTACAATGTTTAAGGTACTCAGTACTAGTGCTTCTTTTTAGTTGGAAATACACTAGGTCTCCTCTCTTGGGCACTACAGAGTTTTGTAACCATCTGTGACTTCTGCCCATTGTTTCTATCTTTCACACCAACTCTTGTTTTGTGACAACTGGCATGTCTCCAGACTCTGGTAATTGTTCCCACTAGTGAAAATTTCTCACAAGACCAATGGGGAAGGGTAATGTAAAGAAATCCTTCCTTCCCAAATAAACTCCCACTTGACAGTATAAATGATTTTAAGAATATCTTGTCTTGCTGCGGATATAAGCCACCCCTGTAATCTGAACACTCCGAGGGTTCAAGCAGGAAGATGAGCACTAGGGCCAGCCTGGGCTTCATAGCTGAGATCCACTCAAAAAAAAAAATCACAGTGTATCTAGTTTTGGTTGAAAGAGCATTTTTTTCAAACCCAACAACCCACAAACTTGAGCCAAGTCTCTCTTGCTAAACTTGTCCCCAAGCCAAAACTCTTTCTTTCACAGCAACACTATCCTGGCTGTGGCTGTGCAGACTGTGCTGGGAGCCACACTTGTCTAAATGGTCTTGTGTCACAGCTTTGAAATTTTAAACAAGTTTTTAATAAAGGACCTTTGTCTCCCAAGAGTATTCCATGTGCTAACAAGAACTACCAAATCAGCAGTACCACACACCTCAGTAAAGGCCATGTTTGGAGCATCTTTGGAGATCACACTGTCTAAAAACAAAGTGATAAAATAAAATGAAACAAGGCTAGAGCTTAAAAAGAGAAATAGGACTAATATTTATATAAGTAATTTGAGATAGTGTCATAGACAAAGACCAAGGTTTGGAATCAAACTGACCTGACCTTAAATATCATATTAACTATTAACATATTAAACTGCTTTGGGATATCAAACAAGTTATTTTTTCTCAAATATGGCATCAGGGGCAATCTTTAATTATAGGCTGTTTCCTAGGATCAATCAAAATAGTAACAGAAATCAATGGCCAGGGGACCTGACATCTCACTGAATTCAGCGGGGTGAGGAGGATTTTAGCTGAATTCACCTTGGCTTGGAATGAACATGCCAACTTCAGCCTCTAAAGAGGGTTTATGTATCTAAGGAGTTCAAATCTTGGTTCCTTTAGTTGAAGAATCACTCAACCATTTTTTCAGCCTCTCCTAACAAAATAAGTCTTCAATCTTCGTCTTTGAAATCTCCCCAAATACTGAATTCTAACCTGGCCTTCTGTTCATAGCACCTAGCCCAAAGAATAAGAGAAACATATCAGAATGAGGTTGCACATGTCTGTCTCCAACAGTGCCCACAGTGGATGGTGCCAGCATGCCTGTTAATACATTTCATACATTAGAGATGTAAATTTTATTCTTGGAGCTGGAAGCCAGGTGATTAATTCTTCATAGCATCGTGATCAATCGGTGCAGATGCTCCACCTGTATTAGTGTTTGTTTTTGTGCGCATTAGTAACAGGAAGGCACCAATAACACAGGTGTCTGACACAGAG